>CACVCL010016399.1:0-198563 GCA_902729485.2 Mus minutoides | reverse complement strand
TCTGCCACCACATCCAGTGCGCCCCTGGTATCTTGAAAAGAGACATCAGTTTATCAATGAAGCCTACCTGGTTTAGATATCTGCATAGCTCGTTATTAATGCTTTTTACAGGCAAAAAGGTTAGCTGAAAATTATTGGGATTTCAGGACAAAATGAAGCACAAGTTATCCATCCTCCCAGCTATTATTACAACAGTGTCGTCTGTGTTAGGCTGGTCTTAATTAGGAGTTCAGTATAAGCTCCTTGGTCCCACACTCACTCCCCCCTCCCCCCCCAGCCCCCGTTTTATTGTTTAACTCCCACGTGTTACTTACCTGAGCCCAATTCTGGTTGTGTTACTTCTGAAGGCAATAGACAAGGAAGTCAACCTCCACTCTGGTTTCTTCACCTATTCAAGTGAGGATATCATTGAACACCTTCATCAAAGGCTGAGTTTTAGAATAATAGCAAAAGTACCAGCTGCTGTCTGTGTGTTGGGTCTTGCTTAACTTTCTAAATAGCATTCTGATGCAATGGGAGTTTCAGAGGGTGATGAGGCAGTCAACAGCCATAAGGCTTTGGGTGTTTCCTTTGAAATTCCTGTAAACACAGTGTTAGTCACTCCACCTGCCTTCAATTCTTTGCCAAGGCCATGATTCTTCCTTTCTTGAGCAGAAAAGGAAGTCCTTGTATGGCTAACTGTGATGGTGACAGTAGGTGATGCTGTGACCTGACCTACAGTGTACAGTCAAGTTCCCCAGGGAGGACTTACTGTGTCTCATCAGAGATATCCAAACACAATTCTTACATCATCAGAAACATTAGCAGAGGTGACAGCCTATCCAACCTTGTTTTCTTGATGTAGACAACCGCGGGGCAGATTTTCATTTTTCCTCTTATCTTACTTCCTCGATTGACCATTACAAAGCAACTACTTTCATAATCTCTAGAAAAAAGAAGCTTTAGGCAAGAGATTCTGTAGTGTGCCTCTCCCCACCAATTTGGCATACTATAGCTTTTGGAAATGGGACTGCCTGAGCTCCTCTTGCTTTAAAAGGTCCTGCTCACTAACCCTCAATCTTTTGAAAACTGTGTGTGTGTGTGTGTGTGTGTGTGTGTGTGTGTGTGTGTGTGTGTGTGTGTGTGATAAGATCAGATTGCTGATAGAAAATGCTGTGTTGGCCGTTAAATAAAATGACACACTCCCCAGCATGTGTTGCAGGGGGCTTGCTCCCAGGCTCATCAGTGGAAACAGTGACCTGACTCTCTCAAAGATTATTTAAATATTATTCTTGTAACAATAACCAGCTCGTCCTCTCCCTTTGCCTTCACTTATTGCCTATGTTATAATGGGCAGATGGCAAGTATTATGCCTGCCGTATCTGCCCAGACTTCTTGCTTATATTACTGCAGAGAGAAAAATTTAAACTCCATTTGGTTTTGGGAGAAGAAAAGCAAACCCTGCAGAACTTAATGTAAGAATGACATGAGTACAGTTCCCTCTTTCTAAGATTCCGGCATCCACAAATCGTTTCCTCTCCACCCCACGCGTGCCTCTTGGCTTGAGGCTTCTCTATTTGTTTCCTGCTGACTTCTATGTGAGCGCACGTTAATTACATGTGTCTCCAGTCTCAACACGATGAAGGACAAGAAATGTTTAATTTGGTAAAGGAACCTCCAAGACAACGTCATTCCGGGGCATGCTTCCTCCACAAACAAATACTGGTTTATAGACTTCCTTTCGATACCAGACTTTCCCAATAAAGTGATTAAAGCCGATGTTTTAGCTACAAAGTGGGTTCATGTAACATGTGTAGCACAGCGCTCAGAGTTTAGGTGATGCGTTGCTTGGACTGAAATGACTGGATTGGCTTCTCCCTAATTTCAAAAGGCTGTGGTGGTTTTTAAATGTTTTAATTTTTAACAAACTTTTCATGTGTGTGTTTTCCCAAATGCCTGACTCTTCTCAGTATTTGTTAGGAAAAAAAAAAAACCCATCTAGACATTTCAGAGACTTAGACTTGAGACATGATGCTCCATGGGCTATGGAAGTTAGAATCACATCGTCACACACCTGCTGACACCACTGGGAATCTGGCCAGGACATAGCTGCGGGACATTGCTGTATCATTCATGGGTCACTAGGCTGTACAAAGACGAAGTTACTTACAGAAAAATAAAATCGACTCAAGCTTTATTTCCAAAACTTAAAAAAAAAAAAGACCCTCAGTGTGATTATATTAAAATTTCTGAGAGGAGAGTGCGCAGGAGGAAGGATTTTTTATGTCTCATGGTTTCAGAGAATGTGGCCAATAGTTGGGGTCCAATATATTTAGTTCAGATATATGTATGGCAGCTTATAGCTAAGGAACTCCTTCACTGTGGACAACACACACACACACACACACACACACACACACACACACAGAGAGAGAGAGAGAGAGAGAGAGAGAGAGAGAGAGGGAGAGAGAGAGAGAGAGAAGGAGAGGTAGAGAAAGACATACAGGGTGGAGTTAGCATGAGAGTTGCCAAGACAAGATATACCCCTGAGAACATGACTTTAGTGATCTGCTTGCTCCTGTAAGTCCCTGGCTCCTGGATTTTACCACTTCTCTATAATGCCACCACACTCTTAAGTCTTCAAATGGTATATATAAACATGTATGGTTAGAGCCCTCATGATTTGTTATGGCAATGCTATCAATAGGCACACAGTACTAGTGGATTGGATTTTAGTATTTTTACCAACTATTTCTTTCTTTTGTAGAATTTATTAATTGTTGAAAATATACTTTTGCATATGCTATTTTCCAATTGCAGGTTCCCCTCTTGTAACTCCTGCCAAGTCCTTCCCACTTCTCTCCTTACTCCTAACCAACACCTTTTACTTCTTTCTCTCATTAGGTGCCGGGCGTGGTGGCGCACGCCTTTAATCCCAGCACTCGGGAGGCAGAGGCAGGCGAATTTCTGAGTTCGAGGCCAGCCTGGTCTACAAAGTGAGTTCCAGGATAGCCAGGGCTACACAGAGAAACCCTGTCTCGATAAAACCAAAAAAAAAAAAAAAAAAAAAAAAAAAAAAAAAAAAAAAAAAAAAAAAAAAAAAAAAAAAAAAACCAACAAAAAAAAAGAAAACAAACAGGCATCTATCCCTAACCCGGAAGGTATCTCCAATTGATAACTGCAAGCAAATTAGTTTTCTCCAACTGACTCTCACTGGGTAGACAAACTCCCAGGGCAGACCCCGTGCCCAACAGTAGATGGCCACCACAAAACAAACCCAGTGATGATTTTGAGAATCTTTCTTATGGTGCTTTGTTGAGGCATTTTTTCCCCCTTACAGATCTCTTGCTTATATATTATGGTTTCTGACGTTGTTTTTAATGGGTTCTCTGTGTGTATGAATGTGTGTGTTTCAGCATCTGTATGTGTTTCTGGTGCTTTTACTTTGATCTTACCTAAGCATCTCTTATTTCAATCAAAGTTAACCACCACACTGACCAATGGCACACTTGTAAAATGTACTATCTTGAAAGCAAATGATCAGTTAAATGCAACAGGCATCAATGCCTGTTTGAAATGACTGATTAAATTCTTTATATCAGACTTAATAAAACCCCTTTGCACAAAATGAGCAGAAGATTGTCCTGAATTCCTATTGGTTAGTATAGATGATGGTGACAAAAACCTGCGTCCATAAACAAAAGTGGCACTCTCTGCAAGAGGGCTCAGAGACCTTTGGTCATGCACCCAGGAGTGGCGTAGTTGGATCACATGGAACTTCTGTTTCTAAGTTTGAGAAACCTGCACAGTGATTTTCTTAGTGGCTGAATGAGATGTGTTGGAGCCTAAAAATGGTCATTTGTATTTCTTCTGAGACTTATCTATTCAGTTCATTGACCCATTTTGTCAGCTAAATGGTTTTTTTTTCTTTTTTCTTTTGTCATTTAGTTGTCCTAGCTTGTTTGTATTGTAGATATTGATCCCATGTCTGATTTATGGTTGGCAACAATTTCCATTTTTGTAAGCCATGTCTTCAACTACAGATATTGTTTTCTTTGTGGTGCAGTAGAGTGTAACACTATTTATTGTGTAATAGCAGTAATTGTGCAATACCATTTGTCAATTCTTGCAGCATATTCTATGGTGTCAGAATCCTTTTCGGAAAGTCCTGGTCTGTGACTATACCGTGATGTCTGGTTTTGTGCCATTCTGACATTGTTTTTTGTTACATAGCTCTGTGAGATAATTTGAGGTCAGACATTTGACATCTATAGCATTGTTCTTTCTACTTAAGATTGATTTCAGCCACTCTAAAGGTTATTTTCTAAATTTTTGTAAAGAATATCATTGGGCTTTAATGGATATTTATTGTGTATAAAATTCCCTTGTGTAAGATAATGGCTTTCAGAATATTAACTCTGTCATTCTATGAACATTGGAAGTTTTTCCATTTTCTGGTGCTTTCTTACATTTTTCTAATTCAGTGTCTAACATTTTCCTTATAAAGCCTGTCACTTTCTTGGTTCAGTTTATTCCTAGGTGCTTTATTTTGCTTTTATGTTTGAAGCTATAACGGATGGTATGGTTTCCCTTCTTGACAAATTGCTTATTGTTATATAGAAAGAAAATTACTCTTTTTAAAGGTTGGTTTCATATCCTACCATGTTACCGTATTAGTCATGGTTTCCATTGCTGTGACATAGCACTATGACCAAGCCATGTGGGAAGGAATGGGTTTCTTTCACTTTGCATCTTGCAGCCCATCGTTATCCAGCAAAGTCAAGGCAGGAACTCAAAGAGGAACTGATGAAGAGGCACCAGAGAAGTGCTGCTTACCATTTTTTTCTTCATGTCTTCCTTTTCAATCTTCTTTCTAAAAGCACCCAGGACTTCCAGCCCAGTGGTGGCTCTGCCCACGGTGAGCTGAGTCCTTCCATATAAATCACCAATCAAGAAGATGCCTCACGGGTTTGCACACAGTCAAGTCTGCTGTGTTAGGGGCAGGACACTTCTCAATGGAGGTTCTCTCTTCCCAAATGACTCTTTAAATTCCTAGTATGTTGACATGAAACTAGCCAACATATTTACTTAAAGCATTTTATTGGATTCAAGAGTTTTCTCTTGGAGGCTTTAGGATCTTTCAAGTATTATATTATTTCATCTGCAAAGTGAGATAATCTGATGTTTTGCCTTTATATTTATTTCCCATTTATTACTTTCTCTTGTCTTATTGCTTTATCTAAGACTTTTATTTCAGTACTATGTTGAATGAAAGAAAGCAGTTTTCTTGTCTCATTATAGATTCTAAAGGAAATGTTTTCAGCCCCCCCCTTTTTACACAGTGTTGGTTATAGATTTGCACACAGCATTTATTATATTGAGATATGATGTTTTTCTATTCCAACTATTTCAGGACTTTTATCACGAAGAGATTCTGAAATTTGTTAAATGTCTCTTCTGTTGAAAGGACCATGGGATTTTTATTCCTAAGTATATCATTATGTTGTGTTGCATTTTAAAATTTATCTCAAAACATCCTTGCTATGTTGGGAGAAAAACATTACTGATTTTGACATTCAATCTAATGTTCTTAAATTTCTCCTACAAGTATTTTGTTGAGAATTTTTGCATCTGTGTTCATTAGAGAAATTGGTTTATAGTTTTAAATCATTATGAATTTTGAAGATATTTCCTAATAATTCCTGGACTTCACCAGAGTCTGTAGTAGTACCTTATCTTCATCTGTAAATGTGTTCATTTGAGTCCCCTCTGGGTTTCTCAGGGTGTGTCAGTCTTGTTTCTCTCTTCAAAGAACTACCCCTTCAATTTATTCTATATTATATTGTTCTTCTAATCTTCGTTTCATTCATTTCTGTCCTGGTCTCTACTATTTCTTGCTGTCTACTATATTTGAGTTTGATTTTTCTTTCTTTATAACACTCGGAGGTGCATAATTAGGTTATTTGTTTGCAATTGTTTAAGGTTTTTAAAATGTAAGTGCTTCTCTTAGAAATGCCTTAATGGTACTTTAAGTGTTTTAGAATGCTGTGCTTTCTTTAAAAAAATCAACCTAGGAATTTAGGATATTTCTTTCCCCATTTATTCACTCAAAGTGTCGTTATTTAAGTCTCCTACACGCTCTTATTTTATCAGGAACCACTTGAACTTTCAAATCTTTTTTTTTTCTTTTTAATGTAATCAGGAACCCCAATAGCTTCTGGCTATTTGTGCTTGTTTTGTCTTCTCAATGAATTGTCCCCGTCATTGACTCAGGGGTGCCTTTAGTCTTTTGGAAGTGGTTTGGTTTTAAAGTCTATTCTATCCAATATCAGAATGGCAATTTGGCTCCTGAGTTAATTTAAACTTACTGACTCTGTTCAGGGCTCTGCCAGTGGTGTGAGTGTCTTGGAGACGACAGATAGATTTTGTGTTCTAATGCAGTCAGTAAGTCTGAGCCTTTTAAAGAGTAAACTAAGGCCATTCTCATCAAGGTTTTTCTTGATTGCTGTTTTCTTGGATGTTAGTTGCTGATGTTCTGGTTGTTTAAGTCATTATTTGTCATTCCCTTTCTTCCCTATAAATATTAGGGGTTTGTTGGTTTATTTTCATGAATATAGTCGAGTCTTTTTCAGGTCTATTGTTTCATGATGTATTTTTTTTCCTCATATTCTTCTGAATGAGACTTTCTTCTTTCTCTATGTACAGTATTACTTTAAGGATTGTTTTTGGCAGGGTTTAGCAATTATAAATTACCTTAGTTTGTTATTTTCTTTAACTACTCTTATTATTACACATATACACACACAAAGTGAACTTTCTGTGGATAGAAATATCAACAGGCAGTTAAATGCTTTCAGGGCTAGACAGCCATCTCTCCAGTCTCTTGTGGATTTTATGGTTGCAGTTTGGAAATATGATAATGATAGTGATATGATTTTCTAATGTGTTTGATCTTGTAGGTGAGTTGGCCCTTTTGTAATTTTTAATATTTCTTCTCTTCTATACTTTTGACCTCTTTCTCATGTCTTCTTGAGTTCTAATATCTATTTGTTTTTCATAATAAATTTTACTGTATGTATTATTGTGTCTGTATGACATATTGCGTGAGTATGGACACGAGTGTATATGTGAATGTGGACACAAATGTGTATGTGAATACCAGGTAATCACTTTGAGGAATTGATGCTTTTCTTCCACTCCTAGTTCTAGGAACTAAAATCAGCTCATTGGGCATGTGCTGCAAGTCCTTTTAATCTGCTTTAGAAAAAAAAATCTGCTTTACTTTTGTAGAGAAAAGGTCTATGTCTCTAGACTGGAACCTAGATCCTTCTATGACATGGATTCTTAGTCTCTCAAATGTCTTGGAAATTTTAGTCATGTTTTATATATATATTCCTGAATTTATTATTGTCTTAGTCCTCTTCATCTTAGAAGCCATTCTTCTGCTTGGTTTTGTCTGTTTGTGACATTTCTATCTTTTTTTAAAAAAAGATTTCATCATCATCATGATCATCATCATCATCGACATCACCACCACCACCACCATCATCAACTGGCTCTTTTATTCCCAGAGCTTCTATTTGATCTGTTGTCAATGCCAGTTTCCTTGTTGATACCCCACATTTTGAAAGTTTCCTCCATAGTGGAGAATATTTCAGACAATTTCCTAACTTCCCTATCTAGGCCCCTCCCTCCTTTACCTCTTACCTCTTTCTCTGGCATATCAGCTATCTCTCTATCTTTGGGTTCTGGAATTGAGTCATGAGCTTATGGAAGTGTCAGAGTGGATATTACTCCTACTTTTTGTGCTTCTTTCTTGTGTTTTGAGCGTCTGTTGGGATAGGTGTGTCTTTTCGTTTTTAGTTTTCCCTGTTCCTTCCTTTAGTTTATCTTATGGAAGCCTTCATGAAGCCTTGTCTTCATTGGATTTACGCCCTCTATTATCTAGGGAGAGAATCTGACTGCAGTAACAGATAAAATGAGGTTACAGTGGTATTCCTGTAGAATACACTGTGTCCCCAGTAATATTCACAGTGCACCAGAATATGAATCAGAAAAATAGAGTTTATATTTTTAAGACTATTTTTACTAAGGCTACTAATAGTTAAGTAGTAAAATGAGCATGATATGGCAAAGAAAAAAGAGAAGATTTTTTTTTTTTGAGATAGGGTTTCTCTGTATATCCCTGGCTGTCCTGGAACTCACTTTGTATACCAGGCCGGCCTTGAACTCAGAAATCTGCCTGCCTCTGCCTTCCAAGTGATGGGATTAAAGGCGTGCGCCACCACTGCCCAGCCTTTTTTTTTTTTTTTTTTTTTTTTTTGGAAAGGGAGGATTAAGTATGAATAAAACAGAAAGTCTATGTCTTAGAAGCATGAGAACTAAAAGAGAAGCTACTGATGAGCAGGCATAGAGGACAAAAAAAATTTATAAAAGTCTTCCAGGTAAGGATCCATTTAAAGCATAGTGTGTAAACAATGAAGCACAAACGTATAAATGAAATAAAAATAAAATGAAGTAGAATAGATAATCACATCAGTCAGTGTTTCTTCCTCGTGGGGACAGATGTGGCTTCCTCTTATCCCTGGCCTGCCTTCTGTAGCAATCTCTGCAGGTTGGGGAGGGCTGTTAGTCTCAGTAATTCAAAGAAATTAAATCAATATGTCCTCTCTGCTGAAAGCAATCTCTGTGTGGGACCACTCTCTCTCTCAGAATGCCCCAGTCTGAGTCTCCCCTGCCTGCCAACTACAACTTCTCTGGTTCTGAGAATCACTGTTTCCAAGCAGGGATTTCTGGGACTGAGGTTCTGGGTATGTGTGAAAGGTCTCCCCATCTGTGTTTACTGTAGTTGCTGGGCGGTTTCTTTCTGGCTACTGATTTTCTTTGCTGATTAGTGAGACTTTAAGCACATTGCTTACCTGCCATGCTCCTGCATGCCTAGACAGTGACCCGGGTGTTTCCTTTTCAGAATACTCTTCTCTGGTGTAATGGTGGGGACTTGGCATTAGCCTCTCTTTGCGGGACTTCCTCCTCCATCTTCGCAGCCTGCCCTGCTCTCAAGTCCCTCTTCCTAAGGTGGATCTAGACCCTGCTTGTGTCTCCACAACCGGGTCAGTCTCTCCAGCTCACTGATTCCGTGATGCCAGTATCGGGAGAAGAAGGGATCTTTCTGAAAGCCACAGCTGGATCTGGCTCAGCTCAAGAATCATAGCGATGAACCTGGGTGCCAGCTGGCAGCCACTACTGGCCGCTTCCCTGTGGAGGAGATTTTACCTAGGGTGATTTCTATCTTCTTTAGCTCATTCTCTCATAAGAACACTCTGTTGCCTAATGTCTTGTCTTTGCTCTTTCACTGTGTCACATAGAAGAAATTGCTAATCAGCCATCTTACCTGGATGTCCAAGAGTTTTGTTTTTGTTTTTGTTTTGTTTTTCAAGACAGGGTTTCTCTGTGTAGCCTTGGCTGTCCTGGAACTCACTCTGTAGACCAGGCTGGCCTTGAACTCAGAAATCTGCCTGCCTCTGCCTCCCAAGTGCTGGGATTAAAGGCACGACACCTGGTTCGAGTTAATTTTTAATATAAAAATTAATAAATACACTTATTTCATTAATTACTAGGCCTAGTTGCTTTTATCTGTAGCAAATGTATTACATGTATAGCAGAGAATGTTTTTTTTAAACCTTGTTATGATTGATTTTTGATGATGTTGGATTTGTATTAATCTGTCTATCTATTGATCAACCATTTATCTATCTATTGGTCCACTATCTCTCTACCTACATACCTACCTATCTGTGTATGCCTGGGTTCACATAAAGTTTCTTGGGTGACAATGCACCATAGTGGTAGGAGCTCAAGAAGCTCAGTTGCAACTGAGCCATACAGTATGCTGTTCTGGTCTTATACTTTGAAGATCATCCATCCATATGATTCAAGCAGTGGGTGCAATTGTCTATGTTGTCACCAGGGTTGTTTCCTTACCCTGATGAATGCTTTTCCTATTGGGCCTAGGGTAGCAGAGGAAGGTTCAGGAGTACTCAGCCCTTGACCAGCGTTTTAGGTAGCCAAGGTGTTTTAAAATTAACTGAAGTGTGTGTGTGTGTGTGTGTGTGTGTGTGTGTGTGTGTGTGTGTGTTTCTCTCTGTGTGTTTCATCCGTGAATCCAGAAATGCAATCTGCAGGGAGCTGAAATGGTACAGCCCAAATTCATTCTACATATGGCATGCAATGTGGTAGGTGAGAACCTATTATTGAAAATAATTTAGGGATTCTGGGATGGAACACACACACACACAAACACACACACACACACACAAACACACACACACCATATGGTTTAGGTCTAGGAGGGGGGAGAACTGGTTTCCACTAAAGTGAATATAGCCAAGTCACATGGTTCCCATGCAAGAAACTATAACAAAGGAGCACAGCCACTGCCAGAGGGAACCACAACTCAGAGATGCTCAGAGATGCTGGGAAACCCTGCTGTGCAAAGAGGCTGGCTCATTCCCCGTCCACGATGCTAGGAGGAAAAGCAATGAGAAGCAGACAATAAATGGTGCCTGCCTCCAGCCAACAAATAATCAGAGGTTAGGAATAAATAAAACTAGATTTAATTGATTTTAAGGTAATTTAATTAAAGTTAAATACATAGATAATAAATATTAAGGCTTTTGATTTGTAAAACTTGGACTAAAAGACAGGGGATAGGGAGCCTGATCTATCTCAGACAATAGAAACTTAGGCTACAGAGATATTAATCTCTGTAGAAGAGAGAATTAAAGTTTACATAGATGTATAAATAATTTAGGTCTTGATGTCATGTAGATTAGTGTAGGGTACATCAAAGAAGCACTGTCTCAACAAAGAATATTTGTGTAGATTGCTTTAATTGTTTTGAATTGTTTTAATTATCAAAATGTATGTGGTTATGAGTTTGGTGGCTACATTAAAATTACTCTGGGAGAGAGATCAAGCTATACCTTTAATGATTTCTGGTTACTGAACCAAAGACAGGCTACTTTGGGAGAGAGACTCTGTATTTGTGTTGACAAGAAAGGAGAAAAGGCTTTGAACCCCTTCTAAAGTGATATGGATCAGATATGACAGGGGAAGACCCCCTGAAGATCTTCAAAAATTCAAGAAAATCAAACAGAACGGGTAACTTGATCTGTTGATTCCTCAACACGGGAACAGCACATTAACTAGTTTAGACATAAAAATATCTCTAGCCAAAATTTCAGCTAAAATGAGACAAGAAATTTTGTTGGTTATAGAATCTTTAAGATTCTTCATGCCTTCTTTCATATGGCATGAATGAAGATTTATTACCACTGGTTACTGATAAAATTAACTCATAAAAAGGACAGCTGGCTTTCACCTGCTCAAACAACGAGCAAAATTTCATCCTTACCTGATCTGTGCACCCTGCACAATCCAAACAAATAACTTAATGGTACTAAAATCTTGGTTGTGAGATTCATATATTACAAAATGTACAGCTCTGGCAATATTCATCCTCAGAGATGCTGAACCAATGCTGTCCAGAGATTTGCTTCCAAAACAGCTTCAAAAATTGCTACTGATTCTAGATGACCTTACCTCATGCAATCTTTGAGATGGATCCAGCCAGAATGTCAGTTAAGCCCTGAGCCTTCTAAACATACAAAAACTGGACAACAGATGCTAAATTAGCTTTCTTAAGTCTAACCAGTTTTTCTAATTTTCCTACCCATTCCAACCCCTTTAAAGAATTTCTCATCACCTTTCTTTGGCAAGAAGACATGAAGAGTCATCAGGCCAATTCCCTGGGTTTGGGTTTCTGATTATGGTTATTTTACAAATTAGAGATAGGTTGTCATTTTAGGTATAATTTGGAAATGGTCATAATTTTGAACAGGGAGAAAATAGATGGGATGGATTACTAAATTTTACTCGTTTTTTTTTTTTTTTTTTTTTTTTTTTTTGTTGTTGTTGTTGTTTTCGAGACAGGGTTTCTCTGTAGAGCCTTGGCTGTCCTGGAACTCACTCTTAGACCAGGCTGGCCTCAAACTCAGAAATCCCCCTGCCTCTGCCTCCCGAATGCTGGGATTAAAGGCATGTGCCACCACCGCCCCTAAATTTTATTCTTGAACAAAGCATTGTGTAGCCACAATCTTACATCAATAGAAATTTTTGTGTAAAATTGAAGTTATAATTTATTACGTTGGTATGGGATTTATATATTGATAGAGACTTAAGGTTTTAATTGGTATACATTTTTATATAGATACAAAATTTGTAATTAATATTGTTACTTTTAGATAGGCATTGTGCTTATGCAACTCATTTAAGAATACAAGGCTTTGATGCATTCTTTCTAATAGCTGCTATTACAAACTGTTCAAGATGATTAAATAGCACAAGTTAAGGGCCAGGTAGTAAACTCATGGCTATGCTAGATTCTTAGATTCTAATTTAATTATAATAAAGTGCTTCCAATCTACTCAAATAGAAATGGTTAGGTGTGGCTAAGGATTAACAGTTCAAACATACTTTACATAGATGGACAGTCTTCAAAAACATCAGAAAACCACAGAATGTGGCATTTAATGTTATCTCATTATTAAGGATCATTTGACAACAAGATATGTCTGTTCTTGACAGCTTCCTCATTCTCCTTCAAAAAAGAATTGAGTATCTTTACCTCCAGGTAAAGTTCCTTATGGCGGCAAGGTAACCATGGGGCAGAAAATGCCCTATGTATCTACAGACAAAAAATACTGTCTATAAAAGGACAAACAGATGTAGGATAGTCCCACACAGCCCCACAAGGCTCCAGCTGGGGAGGGGGTCAGAAATGGGCAGATTCCTAGAGTTCATTGCCCAATCAATTTAGCCAAATTGATGAACTCTAGTTTCAGTGAGAGACCCTGTCTCAAAAAAGAAAATGAGGAAAGTGATTTGTAGTGTGAGGTTTTAGCTACTCAGATTTATGCTTCTGACGGGTTGCACTTCCAGAGCATCTACTATGCTCTGCTAGGATAGGGTAAGATAGTCCTTCATATTCCTACTTCATTTCAGGGTCTGCTGGATGGTTCTGGGTCAGAAGGCTGAAGACAAATGCTCCAACATTATGGGGAATAGGGGCTGTCCACGTAGTCAGCTGTGTCTACAGTTGTTTGAGTTTTAGAAGCTATGTTTAGTGCTGCCTATATAGTTAGTTAATATTTAATTTATCCTAGGATTTCTGACAGGATTGAAGACTAGTTATAGTCTTATAAGTTGTTTAGCATTGAAAGATATGATAATAGAGTTGAAAGCATGGTTTTCAGGTGGTGATACAGGCTAAAATCAAAACTTAATTCAGGTATAGAATCTTTAAGTTAGGAATGATAGTAGAGTACCTTATCTAATTGACAAATAGGGTGGATTAGATGTTAATTGTATATCATACTCTGTGACTTACATAATTGTGGTTGTACTCAATTTATATCTGAGAGAAGAGTTTTTGTTTGTTTTTGGTTTTTTGTTTTTATTTTTCATTTTATTTCATATTTTTGGACAGAAATGGTGAGGTGTTGGGGATTGGTTCTGATGTTTTGATTTGAACAAGAATCTGCGTGTCCAAACACTAAAGGTCCTTGTCCCCAATTGGTTTTTGATAGATCTATAAAGATGCCAGTAGCTAATGGTTGGGCAAGGGGAGATGGGTAGGGACCCTTGTAGTTGCACAGGCTAGGATGCGGGAGGGAGGCTTGAGGGAGAAGGAAAAATCAACATGAAGTGGTATAATATAGATGGACATCGGAGATGCAAGAGATAAAGCCAACTAGCCATATGGGATTTTGGGTCAGTGGCCACTAGCCATTTCCTTGATTTGGCCTAGGGTAGGAGGCAGAGGATTAGAAGTGCCTAGCCATTGAGCTAGATGGCATATTACAAGTAAGTTAATATGTGTGTGTCTACCATTTACAGATCCAAAGATTCCCTGTGCAGGTGGCTGGAAGTCTGACTACTGGGAGCATAAATCCGAGTAGCTAAAACTTCATGCTACAAATCACTTTCCTCATTTTCTTTTATGAGACAGGGCCTCTTACTGAAAAGAGCGTTCATCAATTTGGCTAAATTCATTAATCGAGCAATGAACTCTAGGAATCTGCCAATCTCTGACCTGCCAGCTGGAGCCTTGTGAAGCTGTGTGTGGTATATATTTGTTTTAGGGCTGGGAGTTATGCAATCTTTTATTTTGTGTACCTTGACCAGTTGTGAGTCTCTGGGACTTTCTTGGACTGTAAGAGATAGCAAGGAGGATAAATATTCCAACAGTTCTAGATAGTGGTCTCTATACCATGCAACCAAGGTGTGTGAAGTCTTCACTAATAGGGTTTTATCATGAAGTTTTTATGGGCAAGAAAAGTAATGGCTTAAGTCTTGTGAGAGTATGTGAGATATATATATATATATATATATATATATATATATATATATATATATATATATATATATATATTTGGAGGTTCTGCAGTCTTTAATACTCTGTACCTTGACCAGTTGTTGATCTCCGTGTTAATCACCATCTACTTTAAATATAAGCTTCTCTAATGAGTACATAGAATGCTCTGATCTATAGGTATAGTGAAGGTCAATATGAGTAGGTTTAATATTATATCTCTTTAGTAGCATAATAGTAGTAGATTCTCTCCTAAGGCCTATGACATGTTTCCAGTAATTGGTTCCTGGTAAAGGTTTCATCTGTCAGAGTGGAACTTAAATCCAAGTTTTATAAAGTGGTTGTTTGCTCCCACGATGTTCATGCCACTATTATACAAATTGACATGTCTTTCCAGGACAGTCATTTGTATAAATTACAGAGTTCACATCTGGGTATAATTGATGATTGCTTTTTCTCCAGTGTAGCTTGCTTAGCAAGTTCTAGTACCCTGAAAGCTAGCCGGTAAGGATCAAGCATCCAGGTCCATTTCTTGCTTGATGTCAGATGTTCTATGACTCAAGTATTTTAAGCAATAGGGTCTTACAGGCAAGTTCTGAAGGGTAACTGAGAGCAATGGCGATAGCCCATATAGTTGATGGGGTGGACTTTGCATCTCACTGGCAAAAAAAAAAAAAAAAAAAAAAAAAAGCCAAAAGAAATAATCCTACCAGGCACTGCTGCCTAGTGGGGAAATTGTGGTTCTGTTATAGAATAACTCTATTTTAAACTTTTTTTTTTATTGTTTGAATCTGCATGTGTGTGTGCATGTGCATGTGTGTATTTAGGAAGCTTCTACAGTAATTGGTAATACAGTAATATAGAAATATGTCTTTTTTTTTGAAAAATCTTTAGTGTTACAGTGTTATTCTTCCCCCTCCCTTTTCTTCTGTTTGTTTTTTCTTTTTCTTTTAATTTTATTTTCCTTCCTTTCTTTCTTTTTCTTTTTTTGAGACAGTCTTTCACTACATATCCTTGGCTATGTATTGTATAGATCAAATTTACCTCAAATTTACTACAAGTCTCCTGCATATGCCCCTTTAGTTCAGAGAGTGTAAGTGCATGCCACCATCCTCAGAATTTTCAGATGTCACATGAGAGAATCATAAGCCTTGTAGCTTATGGGATGGGCAGATTCTCACTTGCTCAAGAAATTTCTCACTTGTACAGATTGAGATGCTAATGTCTTAGGCAAACGGTGCCTCCTGAGCTGTACTGAGGTGTGTGACAGCAGGTAGAAACTGGGGTCTATTGCTAGAGTACCTTCCTCGGAGCTCTCTGATTCTCCTCAGTATCAACACTTTGCATGAGGGAGCAAATTTCATGGATCAGGGCTTTAGGGTTCTCCATCCTGCATATGGAAAATTGCATAGCAGAGAAGAAATCACAGAGTTTAATCTACCCATTGCCCAAGGCTTAGGAATAGTAGAATCTGAAGGTATGGTGCTTTTTGCCAACGACAGCAGAGCCATTAAACACAGAGCCTTTACTGCCCAAGCCTCCTGTTGTCTGAGCTTCTTGATGTTGTGTCCCTGCTTCCAGTTCTGTGGGGGCTGTGTCTGTGTTCAGAGACTCCCCAACTTGTGATTGCTTCCCTTTCCAGGCCTGTGGGGCATTTCCATCTCAAGTAATATGTTTATTTTGAAGATGGCACCTGGGCTCTGCCTTCCAAAGTGTCTTGGTATTATGGATTTGTCACATGAGAAGTTACTCTCATACCATTTTCCATCTGGATTAAAAGCTGGTGATGACTGTAGGCTTGTTCTATGGCTAAGTATGACAGTGTGTCTTTAAACTAGTGTCACTTGACTTAGCCAAGTAGAAGCTGTGGAAGTGTCTCAGCTCCCCCTGTTTTACAGAGAGCAGGTAGACCTGGGTTCTCATTTTTTCTGTTTACCCTTTTGATTTCTTTGGATTCTTCAGCTGTCTTGTGATCTCTTTTGTGTTTTTTGGTACTTTTCCTTGATTTCTCTCCTCTATGTAGAATTTATCTTTTTATTCCCCATGATTTTTCTCAGTCCCACTATTCCATAGAAGTTGCTTCTTGTCTGTTGTATGGACATGTCCCATTCAGTAGTTTCCCATTCTAACTCAACCATGGTGTAGAAATGGTGGGAGTATTTTCAAGCTATGGGGGATCCTTCAAAAATGAGATGAGACTACAACTGAGATAACTCTCTGAGCCAGAGAAGTGGCTGGGGAAATATCCTTGTTATAGATATCTCAAGAATACAAAGAAATCGAGATATTAGAGTCTAGCAGCTAGCAGGTTGGTAATGAATGTGTGGACAGGCAGCAGAGATACATGGCCCTCTATTCACAAATCTTTATGGAGTGCTCATATTTGTGTATATGGTATAAGAGTAAGCAGAAGAATGTCTTTGATCAATATCCTGATGGTATGACAAAACACCTGGGACTAGATTATTTATAAGTGTCTTAGTTTGGGTTTTAAGCAGATACATGACCAAGACAACTCTTATAAAGAACAACATTTAACTGGGGCTGTCTTACAGGTTCAGAGGTTCAGTCAATTATCATCAAGTAGGGAAGATGGCAGCTGTGGGGCTGGAGGACCTGAAATTCCACTTCTTTTGAAGGCAGCCAGGACAAGGGTATTAAAGCCCATGCCCACAATGCCACACCTACTCCAACAAGGTCACACTCCCTAATAGTGCCATTCCCTGGACAAAACATATATAAGCCATTACAATATGGAACAGTATTTTATTAAACTCATGATTCTTGAGGCTGGTTCACAAGTGTAGTACCATGTGGTGAGAACATTATTTCCAGAAGATGGAGGATAGCAGATCATGAAACAGAGGGATATTAGTGTTTATAAAAGCTGCTCCCATAATAATACTTCAAGAGGTAAATTCACTGATGAATTGATCTGTTCCGAGGGCAGTGTTCTGCTGACCTCATGAACCCCAGCCCTACCAAAGGTTCCACCTTTCAACACTGCTACAATGGAGACCAAATTTCAAACACATGGAGTCGGGACACACCGAGACCACAGCAAAGAAGAGGGAATATATTTGGACTAAAGTAAAAATATTTGAACAGATACAGTGGGAAGACAAATGGGATATGGTGTCTCAGTGGATTAAAGAAAGACTTGAGCAAGGTAGGGCGCAAGACAGGCTCCATCAGAAGAGGAAATTGGGTGGGATGCAGCCTCCTGGAAGTGAGCTCAGAGTTTGTATGAAATCTCCACTTACAAGGAAATTATGTGTTAGGACAGAAAGGCAGATAAAATGTCCATGGCCCTGAGTTGAGACCTTATAATATTTATCAAGATCACTACCATGCCAGGACATTAAGATGTCAGTCAACAATATACATTGATATACAGCACAAGAAAGTATTGAATAATTTGGAAAATATATCCCTAGATATTTGGATTCCAGAAAATGAGTCTATATCAAGAGATAACCTGGGAAATATCCACATCAATAACTTCAGCTGTAGCTATATACTAACATCAACAGGGAACCTTTGGAATGAGAGTAGGCCCCATACCTATCTATAGATTCTGGGAAGAGACCTAGATTTGTTATAACAATTTCCCAAATGATTTTAATGTGCAGTCAGGTGGATTATGTCATTGGGTTAGATTGGTCAGAATCATGAAAAGGGAATGAGGAAGGTTCCAGAATATATGACTTAGGCCCCTGATTTTCAAGTCTGAGCATGGAACAGCATTACCTGGCTGTTTAAACAGTTTGCTTATGCCCCATGGTAAGAGTTTCTGATTAATCAGATATAGGGTGGGGTACCACGATTTGTATTTCTCTTCGGAAGAAAGAAATGATCAGGAAGGTCCAGGAATTTTAAGAGTCACTTGGCCAGGAAATCCTGAAGAAGTGAGGATTTGTGCCATCACAGTAGTCTCCAGTTCCTAGCACAAGGTTTCTCCTAAATCCTTGATTTCCTGGGTGATGGAGTAGTAGGTGCTGATGTTATTCACAGTAAGCCCATGGAAGTAAGATCCATGGAAATGACATGCAAGGCTTAGAGGGGTTTCGGGTTGGTGAACTCACCCTGTTATAGTGTGACTGGGATCTTATGTAAAAGCTCTAGGGAGAGGAAGCAAGAGTTAGACACCTTATCCCCACTTTTGGCAATCAGACTGTCACTTGCAAAATTAGCATGCTTGAAGCTAGTGTTCAATGAGGTGACCCGGGGACGGGGGAGGTCTATACAATTAGCCTATCCCTGGGAAAGCAAGCACCCAAGGAAGAGAAGTCTATAGGCCCAGAATGGCCTGGGATCTCACATCCCACAAACCTGACAAGGTACTCAAAGTGGGGGATCTTAACATTCCATTTGTCCTGGGCCAGGACTTGAGTAAAAACCATCTGTGTGACAACAGAAAAACCAACAAAAACCCAGAGACATTGGAGGCAGTCTGCAGCCCAGATCCTCTTCTCCAGCAAAACAAATCAAGAGTTAACCTGTCTCACGACTAAAGTTGCCCTGCTTAAGCCTTTGTCCCGTGGCTTGCCTATAAAATTTAAGGTAGTGACAGGCAAGGGTGAAGAGGAAATTAGATTTCTTTCTCCTCATAATTTGGCCAGACTCTCTAAGTAAATCCATTTTTTTTCTACCTGATTTTATATAGAACACAGTGAAACTGAGGCAGTGGGTTTATGGAGGAAAGTATGGGTATCAGCAGGGTGGTGGTGTACCCCACCTCCATGGGAACAGAGACGTCTGTCATTCTGAGCTTTGCAGTCTACACTTCCTCGTTGGGATGTTTGGTCAAGTCCTTTATAACAAGCCGTAAGTAGTGAGTGAGAAGTGACAGGAAGAAGAAACCATTGGAATCTCCCGTTTGCAGTGGAGCTGGACAGAAGCTGAGGTAACTTGGGAGCACACTGCTTATAATTACATTCCAAAGTGCAGGGAGGAACACACTTGGGGGATCAAGCTTTTAACCTATGGAGTCTGCTAGCTCCGGGTAGTGTCAGAATTGAATAAATTGTAGGACTCCCAGTGGGTGTCATGAGGAATTAGAGGATCGCTTGGCATTATAAACCCCCACACATCTGGTGTCCAATATTATGAATGGGAAAATAGGATTTTTAAAATTCTGTTTTGCTTTTCAATTTTCTGCATGGCACAATTCTATGCTGGGCTCCCTGAGGAAGGTCCTAGTTTGACTGGTATTGTCACAACCCTCCCAACACTAGTTATGACCAGCACTATGGTCCTCAACCTGGTCATCCAAACTGGGGTCCTCAGGTCAGCATTGTGCTGACTTTGTACATCTGCTACTTGTGAAGAATGAAGAAGATCAGAGCTGGGCAGGTGACTCAGTGGTAAGAGTTTATGCTTTATTGCACAAGTATGAGGACATGAGTCTGAACCCAGCTTCTAGGTAAAAGCCAGGCTTGGCTCTACACACCTGCAACCGCAGCACTGGGTCGGGGAGGAGACTGGTGGATCCTGAGAGCTTATAAGATAGTCAGCATAGATGGAAGAGGAATGCTCAGGTCCAGTGAGACCCTGTTTTAAGGCAGCAAGGTTGAGGGTGATAGGAGAGACATGTGACACTCTGCTCTGGTCTCTGCATGCATGTATAAGGGAATATATGTGCATTCTCACACTCACCTCCATACTTTCATAATGCACATGTGTATGAACACACACATGCATGTGTGTGTGTGTGCACACGCAAACACATGCACACACACACACGAGCGTGCACACACACACACACACACACACACACACACACACACACACACACACAGTAGAACTCAAGGCCCTACTGTGAGCCAGAATCCCCACACATCAGCTTGCTTTTGAAAGTTACAGGATCACATCTGTAGACTTTGATCTTCACTTCATCCTACAACCAAAACCCCCAAGTAAACAAGACCCTCCAGAAGTGAAGTGTGAGATCTTTGGTGGATCTTTCTGAGAGCAGCTACATTTGGTAACCACAGATCTTGAATTTCACCAGAAGTCCTCGAGTAAAGTCCCTTTCCAGATTTGTCTTGCCTTGACTTACACGACTCAGAAATAGAAGAGGCCATGAGTGCACGAAGGGAGGAGATAGAGGAAGCTATAGATGTGGGGATGATGGCATAGAGACAAGGGGGTAAATAAAAGTGGGCATTACTAGGGTGAACAAGCCAGCCAATGGGGCAACATGAAAGGAATTTCTCTGTCTCTTCTTGGAAACTGTCTATCACTCCAGTCCTTTGACTAAACTCATGATACAGATATCTCTGATTTATAACTCTTTTAGTGTCTTAGGGTTTTACTGCTGTGAACAGATACCATGACCAAGGCAGCTCTTATAAGGACAATATTTACTTGGGATGGCTTACAGGTTCAGAAGTCCAGTCCATTATCATCAAGGTGGGAACATGGCAGCATCCAGGCAGGCATGTCGAAGGAGGAGCTGAGAGTTCTACATCTTCATCTGAAGCCTACTAGCAGAGTACCAACTTCCAGGCAGCTAGGACTAGAGTCTTAAATCCCACACCCACAGTGACACACTTACTTCAACAAGGCCAGCACTAATAGTATCACTCCCTGAGCCAAGCATATACACACTTACATATTATATATTATATACATACAAGCATATATCATACTTAGCATCTCCTATGGTAAACATTATCTCACCCTTATTAGCGTTCCTCCAGTTCCTCCACTCATTAGACCATGGACCCACTGCATGCGGAGAAAAGTATGGCTCCCACATCTGATTTTAGGTGGGTCTGGGGATCCTATCTCCAGCTTCCATGCTTATGGGGTAAATACTTATGTACTGAGCTCCTGCCCCAGCAAAGCTACTTTATTATATAGGGAGTGCCATTAGTTTGGTAGAATCAATCAGACGCTTCATTTATGTTTATTTATTTAAGTCTGAACATGCGTATAAATCTACTTTTTAAAAAGCTCTGCATAACTTTGAAAACTCATTCTGCTTTTTAAAAAATTTTCATTTGGTTCTCATTCTTCATGAATCTAAAGCGGCACCGCAGCTGTGTGGCATGTAATTGATGCTATCAATGTATCTTGCTTTCCCAGGAAGCTGATTCATTGCCAGGCTAAAATAGAATTTTAGAGAATTTGTCCTTTCCAACCTCAAAAGGCACTATTGTTTTTAAAGTTTTGATTAAGCCGTCTTCTTTGTGAGCAGCTAGAGTATTTGGACATGGAATATTTGTAACTATTTATGAAGTCTCTAATAGGGACTGTACTGTCTTACTCCTTTAAAGTAGAGGATTCCCCCCTCCTTTTTAAATTTCTCTGCAGCAGGACGTGTGACCTCCTCAAAATGAACGATACCCGAATTTGCACTTTTCCTTTAGTTTATTGGGAAAGGTTTTCTTTGTGCAATTTGTAGTGCAATGTGATAGAGATTCCAACATCATACTCTGAAAGAGCAGCCAGTGCAATCCCTTAAATAGCAAACTGTGGTCCACGGCCTCTGGCGTCCTTTTGGAGAAGATGTAAAAGGCTTCGGCTGTCAAAATATGTGGCCAAGATGGAACACAATTGTCCCTCCATATCTGAGGAAGATTAGACCTCAGACATGGCAAAGGTAGTAGCCATGTAAAAGTAGGCAAAAGTAGTTTCATCTGAACACAAATGTGTGTGGGAAGCGCAGGTGAGAAAGTTCTTTTAATTCTTCCTATGTCATGGAATTTCCAGCAACGATTTTCGGTGCCTGTTCATAGTTTCTACATCTGATTACTTTGAGGTTTACTGACAGCTTTTACTTAGGGAGATAGGTTCATTTTAGTCAAGATTCACTTGGGAATCCAAATAAGAGACTTTCGGCTGCCTCAGCCACATAGAACAGTGTTTTCAGTCAGGCCGAACCTTCTCTTTGCTTTCCCGGAAGTGATGGAGCAGCTCAGCTCAGAGCCCTGTCTTGAAGTATCACACATGTTCGTCAGGACCCATACACGGGTCCGGATTACAGAGTCTCATTGATTGCATGTTTCACGAACCCTTCGGCTGCTTTAGTGTCCCCATGTGGAAAGCGGAGATAACACAGCTTACCCAATGTGCTGCGGTGAGGGTGGGAAACAAACAGCTCTTGGAGGAGCGCCATCCTCCTCAGCAGTAGGCATACGTTAATATGTATGCTTTCCAGAAATACGGTGCCTTTACTTGTCCCTGCTTCTGAGGACTTTAGGCTCTGGCCAGTGGTTAACTAGTCTTTTGGCTTTGATCTCATCATGGCGGCTTTCTCTGTGCTAATACAAGCGCTAACTTTTCTCTTAGTCTTAGAAAAGGGGGACAGAGAACGTTTTCGTTTATTGTGCTAAGGATAGATAAACAAGCAGGGGCCTTGGAGATAAAAGACAAGGTTATCCCAGCCTCAGGTTTGATGATGAATGTTTTCACTTAGACAAAAATCCAGGTCTTGGGTGCATTCATGAGGTAATGGTGTTCCTTAATTTTATATATATATATCACTCTGGAACATTATTCTCCTTTCACTATGATCCAGCCAATGTCTTATTCTTAACTACCTGACAAGAGGCTGGGGACCCACCCTGATGTGTGTCCTGCTAAGTATAGCTGATGTCAAGTTGAATATGAAGTAAAATGAAGGGGAGAAATGTGACCATATAAACAAATAGCCCCCGTTGCTCCTCATGAACTGGTCTGTGACACTAATCCAGACATGCATGCCAGGGGCAGTTGAAATATGCTTTGAATTACTCACAGGGACGCTTCCGGGACCACTCATATGGCATGATTTATGTCCCAATGTTTTCAATCAGATTCCAGGGATCGATTAATCACACCATCAATAAGGAAGAAACAGGTGTGTTTTCGAAAGCCATGTGCTTGCCAAGGGCGATCTGTTTTCCCCTGTTGGGGCCAACTTATAAATGCTGGTTGGGCTTTCTTGCTTGTTTTTTTTTTTTTTTTTCCTGGTGCTAGGGAACCAAAAATGAAATGCTTGCTTAGGAAAAGCAGGTCTAGGTTTCTAGTTCAGAGACTGTAAGTCTACCACTGTGAATCATACATCTGAGTGCCAAACGGGGCAGGAAAAGCTGGGCTTCGCTGAGCTCACTCAGGGAGAATCTTTGTTTTGCTTCTTGGAGTGATGGTGAGTGATAGATTTAGATTACTTCACAGAAATGACTGAAAGATCTTTCTTTGAGTTCCTGGTTCAAGATCACACTTTTTCTTTTCCTTCCTTCCTTCCTTCCTTCCTTCCTTCCTTCCTTCCTTCCTTCCTTCCTTCCTTCTTTCCTTCCTTCCTTTCTCTCTTTCTCTTTTTCCCCCTCTCTCTTGAATTTACATTCAGAGTTTACTAAGCGTGTGTAACAGGAGGGGAGGAAGTGTGGATAAGAGAGCATGATAAATTTATGGAAAATGAAACACAGTTGAACAAGCATTGGGTGATGAAGGAGAATGAGAATGATAGCCTTAGGGAGGAGGGGGTAGGGTGGGTGGGGCAGCATCCCCAGCAAAATGGCAGGGAGTTCACAAGCTGAGCTGAGATCATCTGTAAACTAAGGCTCCAGAGTTCAGTTGAAAGTTGAGGGTAAGCTTGGTATGGTGGAACATGCCTGCTATTCCAGCCCTCAAAAAGCTGAGGCAGGAGGATCATAAGTTCTAAACAAGCCCAGGCTACATAGCATATATATAGTGTATTGAGAACAAGCACCAACATTTCCCTGCACACATATACAGGGTTTAGTTTTCTATATAAAATGATACAAAGGTCTTCAAGTCATTAGCTTTAAAGCAATGAATTTTGGAATTTGTGTGTTTGATCGGGTCTTTTTTTTTTTTTTTTTTTTTTTTTTCTGAAACTGATCTATTTTAGAACACAGTGACTAGTTTTCTCCTTCCTTCCCTGTGGTATCAACTCTTGAAATGGACATATCTGCCTCCCATCTCCAAATGTGCAAAAACATCACTATTGATTTTACGAGAGTTCTGGAGCCTAGAAGTCTGCTTTGAAGTTTTTAAAAAGATGTTTCTCACGTAAGGTACTTTAATAGTATTTCTTTTCTTCCTCCTCCAACTCTTCCCAAATTCTTTCTATCTACTTAATTTCATGTTCTTTTCCCCTGCAAAATAAACCAAATACACACACACACACACACACACACACACACACCTGTGTATACATGGACACATACTCAGGCACGCATGCCCATAAGCAGATATGCAGAGTCCTTTGTGTTAGCTAACTACTCCTGGACATAGGGTCTACCCTGGAATGTGACTGATATACTCAATGTCACTCTGCTGAAGAAAACTGACTTTGCGTCTCTCCGCAGCTATCTCTTTCAAATGGCTTCTCCACTATGGGTGGGAATTTTTGTTCACTTCCTGTTCTTGGTGCTGGGATTTGTCTGGTTTGGACTTGTGCAGGTCTTGTGCATGCTGTCATGGTCTCTATATGCTCTCTGTCCCTGACACCTCTGAAAGGTGCTGTTCTCTTGAAACTGTCTTCTTCCTCTGGGTCTTCACAGCCTTCTCACCCACCTCCTCCACATAGACCTTGAAGGGAAGGAAGAGATGAAGACAGCCCATGTAGGGTTGAGTATGCCAAAGTCTCTCACTCTCTGCACATTGTTCAGATAGGGATCTCTGTGTTAATTGCCATCTGCTGCAAGAAGAAGCTTTCTTGTTGAGGATTCTGATGAGATTGATAGTAACTTTTATCATTCACTAGCCTAGAAGGCTATAGCAGCCTAGAAGTCTTAAATTGAGGTGACAGCTGGGTTGGTTCCTCATAAGTGTTGTGAAGGACAATGGTTGCTGTTCCTCTCCCTAGCTTCCAGAATCAATCTTTGGCTTGTATGAGCATGCCCTCAGCTTCCTCCTTCTTGCACACTTGTGTTTTTACCATGTACATGTTTGTTTTTGTGTTCAAGTTTCTACTTGAACTGAAAAAAATTCAATTAGACCCATCTTAGTGATCTTATCTTGGTTTCAATATGTGTGAAGACTTTCTAAGTAAGGTCTTCTTCATAGGTACTGGCCTTCCTATGTCCACGTTCAGGGAACTCTTTCAACTTAAAACTGGAAAATTATGAAAGACAGTGGGAAAGCTTAGGAGTGGCTAAAGTAGAGTATTTGTCACATAAACCAGAGGAGTTGAGTTCAGATCTCCAGAACCCACATAAATCCAGCAGGATAGCATATACCTGCAAGCTTGTAGACTGGTTGGACTGGCTTATGCAGTTACCAACAACAAAGAAACACAATCTCACACAAGGTAGAAGGTAAGAACCATCACCCAAGATTGGCCTCTGACCTCCAATTGCATGCTGTGGCATGTGCCTGCTCACATACACACACACACACACACACACACACACACACACACACACACACACACACATACACACACACACACAGACATACACACACACACATACACACACACACATGCACATATGCACACAAAGTCACAAAGAAAAGAAAACAACATAAGAAATATTTTATAACATAAGAAATCATAATTTAATTTCATTCATTTTTATTATTTCAATATAATGTATGAATATGCCATAGATTATAAGATATATATAATTACATTAATTACAATAATGAACCTAACTAACATATGACACAAAAGCTGAAATAGATTAAACTCTTTCTCCTTTATCAGTCACAGATTGGGATAGATAAATCTTGAAGAACAGACATAAATGAACTCTTTTGTTGTATTTTATTGGTTGATATATTAATTCATTTGATAGGAACTGATGAAATTAGAGTTTAGTCTTTTAGAGTGTCCTAGTCTGTGCTGGACCACCGTGAAGAGACACTATAACTGAGGAAATACTGATAGGAGGAAGCACTTAATTGGGGCTTGTTTACACGTTCCAGAGGTTTAGTCCATTATCATCACGGTGAGGAGCAAAGCAGGGAGCGTGGTGACACACAGACAGAATGGTGCTGGAGAAGTAGCTGAGAGATCTACATCTGGATCTGCGGGCAGTAGAGGAGAGACAGTTACTGGGCTTGGTTTGTGCCTTTGAAACCCAGCCCACCCTCACTATCACACTTCCTCCAACAAGACCACAACCTACCCCAGTGAGGCTAGACCTCCTAATCCTTCTCAAATAGTTTCACTTTCTGATCCAAGCATTCAAATATATGAGGTGGGCCAGTCTTACTCAAACCACCATAACGAGCAATCGATTTGTATATATTATATACTAATTTATCTGTTTCCATTTTTATTAATATTTTTGTTTTGCATACAGAGAAGCAAACTTCACTGGGTCATCTATCTATCTATCTATCTATCTATCTATCTATCTATCTATCATCTATCTCTCTTTCTTTCTATCTATCATCTATTTTTATTTGTTCACACTTTTCCCTTTCCATGTCTTCCCTTCCTTTCCTGCTGGTTCATTTCTTCCTCCAAATTCTCTCCTCATTCTGCTTTCAGGACGTGTATATTCTGTTACTCTCTTTTGTCTGGTTTGTTTTTTTAAGGTATAATTAATATGCAATATGGTTAGTATGATTTTGATACTACACTTATATAACCACAACTAAGACATGGAAACTTAATCAACCCCCTCCCCCAATCACGTCTGCATTCCTTTGCAGCCGACTCTTCTCTCCATTTTAGACATAGTAACTCCTGTCTATAGGTTTGTCTTTTCGAAACTGTCATATGAATAGAACTATGTGGTATTTGAGTCTATATCCTTTTCTTAGCAATCACGTTTTAGATTTATTTAGCTCTTTTCATGTATGTAACATAGCTGTGTATTGAGGCATTTGTTGGTTGAGAGTTATTTGGAAGATTTATATTTTCTAGCAATGAAAATCCACTGTAAATATAAACATACGAATTTTGTGTACACAAAAATGTAAGCTTTGTTTTAAGAGATTCATGGAAGAGGCATTGGCCCCTGAAGTGAGCATTTTATGTATCCACTAGCCATTTATATATTTTGCTTTGTAATTTGTTCTTATGTTTGAATAGGAAATGTCCCCCACTGACTCATGTGTGGAGTATTTGGTCCTTAGATGCTGGTGTAATTTTTAAAAGTGGTGAGGACTTTGGGAGGGGAGGACCCATTAGAAGATATAGGTTACTGTGGCATACTCTTAAAAGTGTAGCTAGTACCTGGTCCCTGGCTTTTTGCTTCCTGTCTAATGAGATGCATATACTTAGCTGCAAGCTTCTATCACCAAGATCCTCAACTAGTATTGAATCAACATAGCCTAGGACTGAAATCTCTTATACTACAGACAAAATAAACCTTTCTTCCTTTATTTTGTTTATGTCAGATATTAAGGGAGAATGAAGAAGCTGAATAACATGGATGTCTATCCATGTTGTGTACTCCTGGGTTGCTTGCCAAGTTAGTTTCTTGTTTGTAGTTAACTTGGCTTTTTTTGTTTTTTAAGATAAAGATGTAACTAGGAGCTGTGGCTGTCCTGGAACCCACCATAGATACCAGGCCATTTTCAAACTCAACAAAAATCTATCTTCCTCTGCCTCCTAAGGGCTGGAATTAAAGGCATGTACACTACACCCAGTGCCAAATTGCTTTCTAACTACATATATTGTTTTCAAATTCTGGATATGAGCTATTAGATAGACAAATTAAAAACAGCTTCTCCCAGTCTATAGTTTTGTTTGTTTGTTTTTGTTTTTTCCATTTTCATGTGTTTCATTGAGCAGAACTTTTAAATGTCCCTCAAGGTCCAACTCCCCTAAATTTCTGGTCCCTAGATAGTCTATCAAATCTAGATACTACTGGGAAGGAGTTTTGGGGAAATTTGAACCCCATATCACCAGGTCTTAAGAGGCAGATTCTCCAGGCCAGACAAATTTTGTCATGTTGACTCTGGCAAATGCCACCAGAAGAGCACTGGAGAGCAGCCTGTGCTTCACAGGACAGTGTAGCCTACCTGATTTCTCTGTGAGCCGCCTCAGTCATGGCATATCACGTTTGAATTATGGAACTGTTTGTATTTGAAGCTATTAGTTTTCTCTTCATGTGTTTTGTAGCAATAGAAAATTAGTATGAATGTCTTTTAAAGATGACGCTTTCTCAACTTGAAAAGTCAACATATTATTTTTCTCATTTTCTTTTGATGGTTATTTTGGTGTTGTAGCTAACTATGAAAGACTAGCAGGGCCATGAAGAATTTTCTCCTAAAATTCAAATAGTTTTACTTCTAATGGTTATTTCTTCAGTACAGTCTTAAAAGAGGATACTTTTTTTTTTTTAAGTGGGGCGGGACTCTTAGTTTTAAAGATACACTCTTTCTTTATGCTTATACTTTAAATTCTCTTCTTGTATTTCTTTTAACTTTTCAAGCTGTGTTTATTCCATTTGTTCATTGACAAGATGGTGACTCTGGTGAACAAAACCTTACCAGCTTGGCTCAGGGTTAATTCCTATTGACAGCTTACTCACCAGAATATAGGTCACACTTATTTTTCTGTCTTTGTCTTGTAAATGTTTGCTGAAAATGGGACATCTTAGCCAACACACCGTAACAAATAGGATTCTGGATGTTTTCCTTGAAGGCCTGTTTATTCTCTTTTGTTTGTATTATTGTCTGGTTTGTTTTAATTTTAATAAAGTATTGTACCTGTTAAGTCTGTCTTCCCTGTGATGTGTGGCTACTGATGTTAAAATTTCCATTCATTTGGTCAAAATTAAAAAATTAAATTGTGGTTATTGCTATTACTAAGTGTGTGTGTGTGTGTGTGTGTGTGTGTGTGTGTGTGTGTGTGTAGGCATCATGAGCCATGGTGTGCATGTGGAGGTCAGAGAATAACCTCTGAAGGTGTAATATCCAAAATGAATTCAAGACTACCTTCTCCCTTCAAAAAGGACTTTCCAAACTGTACTAGCAGGCAATTGCAGAGCCAGATAAGAAAGCTGGCTGACTAAACAAATGTAGAAACATAGTTTTAGTGGTTAAAATGATTAAGCCTGCAGCTACCAAAACAATATTAGCTGTTCTCAGAGAAATAACCATAACAAGATTAGCAATTCTCCTGCCCCCCACCCCCCACTGAATTCTGACAAAGACCACAAACCACCCTGACCTTGTTGCGAGAATTCCCCTGATGTTAATAGCTGTGACATAAATAGCTGATCCATAAGTTCAAAATGTACTATTGCTTTGCTGACCAAATCATAATAACCCACCATGGGGGCAAGCAAAGTGAGGGACTAGGCCAAAGGGTTACTTAGTCACTATACAAACCAGCCAATGCCTGAAAGGGTTACTTAGTCACTATATAAATCAGCCAATGCCTGAAAGGGTTACTTAGTCACTATACAAACCAACCAATGCCTGAAAGGGTTACTTGCTACACCAATGAGAACCCTGTCGCTCAAAGCTGTCCCTTACAAAGGTGTTCTTTCTTTGTTCTGGGTCTCTCCTCTGGCCTTCGTGCTGAGAGGTGAGTCCCCAACATGTTGGATCAATAAAAATCCTCATGCATTTTGCAGTGATGGTGGTGGTCTCTGTGGTCTTTGTGAATGAGGGTCTTTTGATGAACTACAACAAAGTTTGTATTTTTTCCATTTATGATGGATTCTAGTCTTCAAATGTAGGTCATTAGACTTGTGTGGTAAGTGTGGTAACTGTGCTTTTACTAGCTGAGCTGTCAATGGATTCTGTAGAGGCTCAGTCATCTTTCTTTCTTTCCCTCCCTCCCTGCCTTTCTCTCTTCCTCTGTCCTTCCTCTGTCCCTCCCTCCCTTTCTACTGGCTCTGTTTCTTTCTTTCTCTGGTGATGCTGAGAACTGAACCCAGAGCCTCTTGCATGCAAGTATTGTATTGTTGAATTACATATCCAGCCCTAGCACTGTTTTCAGTGTGACAATTAGTGTTCCCATGGCTCTTCCATGTCTTTCCAGCTTGCACAGCTCGGTGCTCACCTAGTGCTCATCCTCAAATCCGTTAGCTGGTATGATGCATCCTCTGCTGCCAGATCTGGGTGAGGGATACAGAGAGCTTTCAAAACTCAGCTGTTCACAGCTGACTTTCTTCCAGGCTTTCCTGTTCTGTTTGGTGTGCTTTGCATATTTGCACAGCATGAGTCAACAGGTTGTTGTTGTTGTTGTTGTTGTTGTTGCTGTTGGTGGTGGTGATAATGGTGTTGTTGTTGGTGGTAGTGTTGTTGTTGGTGGTAGTGATGGTGGTGATGGTGGTGTTGGTGGTTGTTGTTGTTGGTTGTAGTAGTGTTGTTGTTGTTGTTGGTGATAGTGGTGTTGTTTGTGCTGTTGGTGTTGGTGGTGGTTGTTGTTGTTGTTGTTGTTGGTGGTGGTGGTGGTGGTAGTGTTGTTGTTGTTGTTGTTGGTGGTGGTGGTGGTGGTGATGGTGTAGGGAGCTCAGGCCCTCTGAGTCTTCCTTACAGTGTTATCATGCAGAATCAGTTGGAGCATCCAGCCCAGTCTCCTTTGGCTTACCCCCAGCTTCTCCCTTCCAGCTTTCTGACTGACCCAAGGTCTGTGACTAAGCTCAAGGGGTCCAGTTACTCTCTGAGTGGTAGACCCCCTTCATTTTCTCTCTCCTCTTCCCATACTCAGTTGATAGGTCTGTAAGACTATTTGAGATCTATTGGCTCTGTAGTCTGTCATGGGGAGGTTGTGGATGGCATCCTGGATGCTATGAAGCCATTCCTCCCACTGCTATTTCATTTTTATACTGTCTTAGGCAGGGTTTCTATTCCTGCACAAAACATCATGACCAAGAAGCAAGTTGGGGAGGAAAGGGTTGTTCTTCATCACCGAAGGAAGTCAGGACTGGAACTCAAGCAGGTCAGGAAGCACGAGCTGATACAGAGGCCATGGAGGGATGTTACTTACTTGCTTGCTTCCGTAACCCAGGAATATCAGCCCAGGGATGGCAGGACCCACAATGGACCCTGCCACCCTTGATCACTAAATGAAAAAATGCCTTACAGCTAAATCCCATGGAGGTATTTCCTCGAGGGAGGCTCCTTTCTCTGTGATAACTCCAGCTTGTATCAAGTTGACACACAAAACCAGCCAGTACATATACCTAATATATTTTTTCCAAAGGTCCTCATTTATTCATATATATTTTCCACCTTTTATATAGAGAACATTTCACACATTATATTAAATTGTCTGCTAGTTTTAATATCTGGGTAACAATGGACTCTTTCCATTCATTTGGTTATTTACTTATTGATTTGGTCCTATAGTTTTGTTAAGTTTCTAAGAGTTGACAGTCACAAGAATCGGTCCCATTTTGACATCTCTTGCAATTACATCATTATATTTTGATGCTCATCACGTCTGCGCTGCTCTGCCTTACTCTCCCTTCCACGTGCTTTCTGGTCCCTTTTTCCTCTTCAATAGTCCCCTGAGATCTTGTGTCACGTGTATTCCATTATCACTTCTCCCTGCCTTTAAGACTTAATTTTTTCTCTGTCATGGTACCTTGCAAAAGGAGAATTTATATATTTTAGGGTGTTTAATGACATTCCAATCTCTAATTACCACATAAAATAGGATTATCTGCGCCGTGGCAGTATAAATATTTCTGGACATTGCCAAATTTGGTAGCAAAACTGCTCCTTGTTTAGAACCACTTCCCTGGATTCATCCCACCTTATTTCTCTTCCAAGGACCTGTGGAGCCAATAGGGAGAAGCTTGGGAGTGAGAGTGAATCCCACTTGGGTTTGAAGATCCCTGTTGGCTCTTATACTCACCTTAGGTCATTGTGCTAGTCAGTGCACACTGTAACGGCATGGCTAAGAGAACAAAGTTAAAGGAAGGAACACTTTATTTTGGTTCACAGTGTCAGAGGCCTTAGTCTGTGGTCCATTAGTGCCGTTAACTGGGCGCGTGGTGACGTGGGTGGTATATAATGGAGAGAATGTGGTATTCATGGCAGCTGAGGGGCAGGGAGGAGGGAAGGATGGAAGGGAGAGAGAGAAGGTGGGAAAAAAAAGCATGTTGATATCCTATACTGAATGTTCATCGACCTAATTTCCATGGGACTCTACCTCTTTGGGGTCTCCCTACTCCCTGCTAGTATCAACAATGGAGAAGCCAAGCCTAAAACATTGGGTTTTGGGGTAGACACTTAACTAATCATGGCTGTCACATTCAGATTTTTAAAACCCATTAATAGGGTTTCAGTTGATCTCTTCTTCCTGGTTTATGAAGGGTTTGTGCCTGATAAAGGCAGTTGGCGTTACTCCTTGTAGGAACTTGAATCATCTCTAGATTTTGTGTTAGCTAGTCACTCTGCAACCTCAGTTCTTATCAGCTCTGTGGAGAGTCACCCAGTCTTCATTCCCTTCCAAGATCTGTTTTATATGGTTCTTTTCACTTACCCCTCAATATAGATTGAGATGGTAGGAAACACTTGGGTAGAAGGAACTTGAGCAGTACGTCATTGTGGTATCAGACCTAGGCTTCTCACTCCTTAAGAGTTTCAAATTGTATGCCTGTGGGTTTCAGAAAAGAAGATGGATGAGTTGAATGGGTTCAGTCTATCTGCTTGTGTTTTACCTGACTTGTGTCTACTTTTAGTGCCAGGTACAGAGATAAATAATTTGTGAGCACTCTCCCTGCCTCAGGATCTGGAGAATTTATTCAGGCTGCCTGTATCTAAATGGTGTGTATCTTATGACAGTTTTGTGCATATTCTATTGTCTTAAAGCTACTCTTTAAAGGGATCTATCTGCCTTGAGAACTTTTCATTTATATTAACTATGTATCAAGCTCCCAGGACTTTTCTGGCCCTGCCCTAGGCTCTGAGGATACAGCAGTGAACACAACAAACCCTGTTGGTCCTTAAGGTTCTATGCTACGGTGTGTGGTCAGCCACAGGGAGGGAAGGGACTGTCAGCCTGGAGTATATTGTTGGCGCAGTTTGCCCACCCTCAACCCATTAACTGCCAACTGCAACTTTTCACCCTCCGTCGGCAAGCTTTGTATATCACCTGAGGATCAACATACTGGAATTTGAATTACAATCTTCTCAGTTTTGAACAAGGGGTTCGATATTTTAAAAACTATTGTGCAGCGTTTGCAGGCAGGCGCTCTGGTGTGCGACCTCTGTCTAACTCCATCTTTGTCCTTGCTGGTCTGCTTGAGAAGAGAAATGCAGCGGAGTGACAGCGTTCCTTTTAGCTCATCCCTCTCTGAAGGCAACGAGCCCGTCGGCTGAGATTTGGCTGTGCCAAGGCTTGATCGGCAGCACGAGTTAACAATTCCGGAGAAAGCCACCTGGAGAACCATTCTTAAAACAAACAAAAATAAAGTGACCATGCACATCAACTGTGATTATTCAGCCTAGACTTCTTAGGGTGCAGTGAACAGGTGACTTTCCAGTCAGAGCCACTGCCATGAATCTGATAGTCACATTCAAAACTGGCTTTGAAAGAAAAAAAAATGGGATCTCCAACATAAGAACCACGCTGGACTCCAAATCTCTGTGTGTTATGGAATGGGTTCATTAGTTATTGAGGTAAGGGTTCCCCAAAAATGTCCATACTGAGGGTGGGTTTTTATCCTGTAAATTACAGTTTGTTACATTGTTACATTCCCAAAGCACAGATCCTTTGGATAGAGCAGATTTTCTAGATGAATTAGCAAATGCAACATTTTCCGACTGGCCCCTGTTCTAGATGAGCATTCAGTGGCTAGACTTTGTGGAAGGCGTGGAGGCTGTGTATTCACCTCTGAGTCACCGCCTTTATTTCTGACTGGCAAGTCCCGCCCACCGTCCTGTCAACTTGTCACTCATTCCCATTTCCCCCTCCTTTGCTCATGTCCCTTTTGCTTTCCTTTTGTCACCTGCCTTTGCAGTCTGTCCATCCATTCCCCAGTGTTTTTCAGAGCCACGTGAATCTCTCTCCAGGGGTCACTGATTACCTTCTTTCTTTGGCTTCTGAAACTCTATGTTCAGCCATTTGATTTTGCCACAGCTCTTAGCAGCTGAAGGTCCCTTCCTGCCTTTTGGGCAGTGACTGTTCTTTGCTTGGAAGGGTCTCAACTCAAACTCTAAGAATTGCATTTAGGGATGCATTTTTACACACCAATATTTCCTCCAGGGGTACAATCATGTCAAAATCTTTGTTTGTCCCCAAGTCAAGTCATAGGTTTTCTGATTTTCTTTAGGGGCAAGGTGGGCTATTCTTCATCAGCCTTAAGGTGATGTTTGTGAGGGATGTGACTACAGTATCCAAATTCCAGTTCACAGAAACTTGGGAGCTGATGTTCTTTCTTTGCAAACATTGCCTGTTCCAAGCTTTCAGAAATCTCCCAAGAGGGAGATGCTCTGGACCACACCCCTTGTTCATGAGATAAGAAAGAGGCATAACAATTTAATAAACGCTGAGGTCGCTGTTCATTTATTAAGGTTTCTCATTTATAATAGTCATTTGGCCTCCAGGACTATTCAAGGGCAATATGTTTGTCAACTGAAATAATTCACGTAGAGGAGCTGGAAGTTGCTAACTTATTAGCAACTTATTATTAGCCATTTATTGCCTGACCCCTGCCCCCCAAGGAAGTTTTAAGAGTGTTAAAATCCCATTTCCCCTCATTAAAATTTTAATAATCTGTATCTTCACTGGATATTTGCAGAGATGTATGTTTGGCTAAGAACACATGTTTATTCTTGATTTTATCAGATTTGTGTGTGTGTGTGTGTGTGTGTGTGTGTGTGTTGATGGTAGTTGCAAAATCTAGAGCATTTTTTTTAAGATAAAAAATCCAGCATGCTAAGGTATGACAAGTTTACACTGAGCCTTGAATGAAGGGTAAATTTTTTGCCTTTCGTGATGGAGATGGGAAATTTTGGTTCTCCGAATTGAGTCTGAAATTTTCTTTTCCTAGAGCTTGCTTTTGTTAAATGTTTTATGAGTATGCAACAAGACAACACCAGATCAGATCCCGATGATGTTATAATTAGAATTCTTGAAACTATTCAGTACCCTCAGAGGTCCACAACTCCAGAATTTCTCCACATATCTTTTGATCAGCTCGATTTATTCTTTTTTTTTTTTCTCTCCCCTCCTCAGGAACTCGATTTAAATCTGTGTATCGCCAGGGACAGAGAGCAGACAACATGGATAGAGAGGTGAGATTCATGTTAACAGTAGACTCCTTTTTGATATTTCCCTTTTAAAGCAGCCGTTTTTAGCTGGATTTTTCATAATATCCATGCCCAGGAAAGTACAGGACGGAGCCGAACTCCAGCGTCCTTTGTAGCGCTCAGGAGTAAAGAGAGTGATTAACGAGTCGGGCAAAGAGCACGGTGGCAAAGAGTCTATAGACGTTAAACAAAAGTGCCTTCAGAATTTCAGGATTCCCATGATCCATAAGAGGACCTCACTGCGCCTGTCCACTGTTTCTATTTTTGATTAGATTTATAAACACAGCACCACATATTTTCATGTGGCTTTATCGCCCCGGGGCAGAATTAGATTGACTGCGCTGAAACTGGGAGGCTGGAGAGTTTTGGGCCGGGGCTGGAGTGAAATAAGTAGTGTAATTGTTTCTGTGGAGCGAACGTGGGACCTCTTCTGCTCTGAATTACACATGGCTCGGCCCTTTGACCTAAGCAGGCTCAGCCATGGTGGGTGCAGCTCCTAAAGTTGCACGGAAGGGTCATCGCCTAGCGAGCTGGAACGTCATCTGTCAGGCGAGATGCCAGCCAAGGACTCTATTCAATTACGCCCCTTCCTGGTGACACACATTTTGCTACCACCTCAGCTTCATTTAACCCTCTGTCACATCCGTTATTATTGTATCAGGAAGTGCCAATGAGGGGCCTTGGTGGATCCGCAGGACCAGGGTCCTTTGCGAGGTCCCCTGTGCTTGGTTTTTAGTTTACTAAATTTCAGATCCTCTTCTGGGATGTGCCAAACCATTCGAAAGTCAAGATGACTGCGTTGTTGAACCAATGAGGTTTTGAAAAATGTTAATAAGCCATGCTTGCAATTTTTTCCCCCTTTCTAAACTTAAATTGGAACTCTTTCAAAATAGATGCAGCCCTTGAAATAATTGCAGCTAAAGGGGGACAGAACTTTGAGGGAACTGCTACCTGCTGACCATTTTGCAGTGGCAGAAAATCCATTTTCCTCAATTTTGACAATGAGTTGGATAAATGCATGGACCTCTACCTAGACAAAATTCTGTCATCAAATACTTGCATTTTATTTTATTTTATTTTATTTTATTTTCTCAGTAAGCCAAATTTCAAAAGTCACCTTAAGCCGAGTACCCAAGGTTTGCATTCAGACATGTGTCGTCGTAATTTCCAGTTATTTCCAAAAATTAGTCCTGCCTCTTCTGAAACAAGTTTAAAAAATTGGAAGTTACTTTCTTTCATTGCTAACTTTATAAGCAAGCCTCTTCATTACTCTTTTATAGGTCTGATAGCTTGGCAATCACTCAGCCAGGCCTCAGTTCTGAGTTCTATGGCATTGAAAGGTTTCCTTAATGAGTACATAGTGTTACTCTTGAAAACTTGTGTTAACTTAATCTAGGGACTCTGACACAAGAAAATGGAGAGGCTGTTATCAGATCAGTCACAACAGAATAAAAACCATAAACTCCCCTCCCTCGTAGCCTGAACCCCTTCCCCTTTCCTTTCCCACCCCCCCCCACCCCCCCCATGATATTCTCATTAGTTCACGCTACTGTTGTTCCCCACCTGATCTGACACGGAGTGCTCGGAGCAGACAGGTGCAAATTGCAAGCTTTTCACTGTGGCTGTTTTTCTTTAAATTGACAAAGTAATAGAGCCCAGGGAACACAACAGGTTCACAGGGAGGAAAGTCTAAACAGGAACAGGGCAGCTGGCTTGGGGGGGAGGGGGGGTTCAATAGAGTGACCTGCTAAATCACACCTCCAAGCCACTTACTTGCCAGGGAACAGCCCTCCAGTGTCCTTCACCGCCACCTTTTTTTTTTTACTAAGGGGAAAGTCCTGCTGAACCTCGCTTTGGCTCTGATGTGTTGTAAAAGGTGGATGAGACCAGAATCCAATATACCTGTTCTTTGCTATCACTTCACCCCGTGCCCCGCTCGTCCCTCCCCTCTCCCCCAGAGCAATTCAGCATGGTTAGCTTCTAGGAGCTGGACCAGATTGATAATGCTTCTATCCAGGTCTTTCTTGTCCGATTCACATGAAGCCCCGAGCAGTGAACAGAGGGCTCACCCTCATCTCTGCCCCCCCCCCAATCCGGACCAGATGAATCTGCTGAGCTTGTCTGTCGAAAACAGCACTTGTTCTACTAGGAATACCCAAGTTCATTTCATGGAAGAGACACGCCACGCCAGCCTCTGTAGGAATCAAAGGCACATATTTTTGAAAAGGGACCGGGGACCCTGTCATCTCGAAGTGGCTTGTCTTTGTAACTACCCAGTGTGCCCTAGAACTGTTGCATGCAAGGAGCCATTGGGGCTCTGAGGCCTCTGACTTCCTCCGACTGTGGGATCTGCCCATGTGGATATAAAGGTAGAGAGACAACTTGTTTACAGCTGGACAGAAAACAGCCAGACACAAATGAAGGCTGACGGTTTCATAGAGCACACTGGCTGATCCCAGATGCAATGTGACTGCCCTGAACTGAGCGATGATCCGTACAGTATGCAGAATTCGCTCTCTGGCTGGTCTGTGCCCACCAGCCTTGAAAAGTCCTCCTCACACTCCACAGCCTCGGCTGAGTGCAACCAGAGCTGAACAGCGAGCAGCACCCCGGGACGGGACGGGTTCACTCTGGGACGGATTCCTTCCGACAACGATCACATTCTTTTACAAACTTACGGATTTGGGTTGTCACTGGTTATAAATGAGTTTGTTGTTGCTCAAGTTGGCTTACTTCATGAGAGATTTCCTTTCCAGTTGAGAGTGCAGGCATCACAGTGTATTTGATGCTTTTTAGTGAAAAGAAAGAAGATATAATGGAAAACGTCACTTTCAAATTTTCAGATGGTGTTCTTTTTTTATATTCCTTTGTACAGATCAAAAATCATTGTTTTCGTCCACAGTATGTACCATATCTAAAAAGAAAGAGAAATCGATTTTTTTCTTAAGAATATACATGACAGAAATATGTTACACTATGAGTGGTTTGGAGATCTATATGACATTATGCTTATGGTTTATCCTACAGTATGTAATATCATCACAGGATGTAAGTAATACCATAGTATATATGTAACACCACAGTATGTAATATCATCACAGGATGTATGTAACACTACAGTTAGTATGGAATACCACAATATGTAAGCAACACCACAGGATGCAACACTATCACAGTCTGTATGTAACACCACAGTGTGTATGTAACACCACAGGATGTGTGTAACACAACAGTTTGTATGCAACACTACAGTTTGTATGCAACACCACAATATGTAAACAACACCACAGGATACAACACTATCACAGTATGTATGTAACACCACAGTGTGTATGTAACACCACAGTGTGTATGTAACACCACAGTGTATATGTAACACCACAGTGTGTATGTAACACCACAGTGTGTATGTAACACCACAGTGTGTATGTAACACCACAGTATGTATGTAACACCACAGTATGTATGTAACACCACAGGATGTGTGTAACACAACAGTTTGTATGCAACACTACAGTTTGTATGGAACACCACAATATGTAAACAACACCACAGGATACAACACTATCACAGTATGTATGTAACACCACAGTGTGTATGTAACACCACAGTGTGTATGTAACACCACAGTGTGTATGTAACACCACAGTGTGTATGTAACACCACAGTATGTATGTAACACCACAGTATGTATGTAACACCACAGGATGTGTGTAACACAACAGTTTGTATGCAACACTACAGTTTGTATGGAACACCACAATATGTAAACCACACCACAGGATACAACACTATCACAGTATGTATGTAATACCCCAGTGTGTATGTAACACCGCAGTTTGTATGTAACAGCACAGTTTGTATGTAACACCACAGCTTGTAGATAACACCACAGTATGTATGTTTCACCACAGTGTGTATGTAACACCACAGTGTGTATATAACACCACAGTGTGTACGTAACTCCAAAGTGTGTATGTAACTCCACAGTATGTAATACCATTACAGGATGTATATAACACCACAGTATGTATGTAATACCACAGGATGTTTGTAACACCATCACTCTATGTAGCTGCACAGTATGTTTGTAGTACCATAGTATGTCCCCTTAAACATTTAAGGAGACTGGTCTCATGCTTTCTTCACACCTCAATAAAAACAGATTAAAATAGGAGATGAGAAACTGCTCGTCTTGATTTGATGTAGAAAACCACTCTGCATCTCAGCATCAATTGAACACAAAGGACCAGCCTGGGCTGTAGTCACTGGAGACTTAGTTCAGATTTCTAGATCATTTTGTTTATTTTCAAAACTTAATTGCTATCAGGGAGAAGCAGGAAGATGATGGTAGCTGTATCTTGTTTCTTTAATTTATTTGAGTTTTGAAATACGCTACAGATTATTTAGTAGGTATAAGGGAATCTATTTAAATTGATATCATTTCCTTAAATGGTAATGGATGGGAGGATGACGAGAGAAGGCTAGTGTTCCTGGAGGTACTGAGATGGAAATCTTACCAGGAGAGAGGTCTGAATTGAGAAAGGGTGGAGACAAACGCAGTTCACACCCACGTAGAGGCGCCCATGTGTAAAGGAGAGAAAAGTCAGGAAATTGGTGGAGAGAAGTCGGAAATCACTCTTCATTTCCTTTTAAACATGTGTTAGCAGCTCAGAGGTCACAGAATACAAAATGTCACTCGATAACCCTCCCAGGGGACCCGTCTCTGGGGTGTGTGCAACCAGACATCGACTCCCTTTACAACACGTGAACTTGACAGAAGATCTTTGAGACCTTTCTAATGTCTGAGAGTAAGCGTGTGATTTCATTTGAAGTTCTTTGGAAGGAAATGAGGTCTATCCACAGGGCCACATCCTTCCATTTAAAAGCACGTTTAACTCAATTGGAAAGGACTGAAGTGCCAAATTTACTGAACCATGTCATGAAAACTAGTACCTGCTGCTATCTCGGATGGAGGCTGTGAAAAAGAAATCACACTTCAACCTTGTTCTTAACGAAATGTCAGAATGTGTTGCGAACTACGTTTCTAGGAGTTTACCTAGTTTTAAATGAGTATGGTCTACTGCTTTATAATTAGAGCAGATGCGATGTTAATTGTGTAACTTACATCATATTGTAATCTATAAAATGCTATTATTATTATTATTATTATTATTATTATTATAAATTATTTGTGTGTGGTTATGTGTATGTGTGTCTACCAGGGTACATGTATGGCATCTTTGTGGAGTTAATTCTCTCCTTTCCCCTTTATGTGTGTTCCTGGGTCACCAGGTTTGCATGGCCTGTGCCTTTACCTGCTAAGCCATCTCACAGTCCCAGCCTGTGTTAATTGATACCCAACTACAGTTCCATTCATCTAAACAATTTGTAGGATCTGTACCAGATTCCATGACAACTCCCTGTATGCTGTTTCCATCTTCTACACAGAGTGATTATGCCCAACGCACCACCTACTCTATGGACGTAAATAAGAAATATTAGGAATTCAGAATTCTGTTAAGAAAGGTTTATCCTTCACTTTGAATTCTCTCTCTCTCTCTCTCTCTCTCTCTCTCTCTCTCTCTCTCTCTCTGAGTGTGTGTGTGTGTGTGTGTGTCTAGTCTAGAGCATAGAATCCTCTGAAATGGAAGCTGAACTTGGATCTTGTAGAAGAGCAGACTGTTTTCTTAACTGCAGAGTCATCACTCTAACCCTAGGAATTCAGAATTCTTAAACTGAAAAAAAAAAAAAAGGAAAACCTTAAAGATTACTGAACACTAAGCAAGATATGCCCTGATTTTTTTAAAGGAATAAATTGACTTAGCTGTTGAAGGTTCTTGAAGATGTTTGACACAGAGTCTTGAAAAGTGTTCCAAGCTTATCAGGAACTTGCTAGGTAGCTCAGTTTTGTCTCAAACTTGATAGTACCCTGTCTTAACCTCCTGAATGCTGGGATGGCTGATGTACACCACAATAGCTTTTAACTTTTTTCTTTTACATCAGGCCTTACTTTCTTTAAACTTGAAGATCATCGTCCTGCCTCAGCCTCCTTCCCTCAAATGCTGGGATTGTAAGACCATGTCAACACATCCAGCTTCTACGTATCTTTTGAGTAGACTTATTTTCATCTTCAGTTTGGTTTCTAGTATATGAAATAACTGTAACATATTGTACGGTGAACATTTTTTTTCAAAGAAAAGATTCTTAGAAAACAAGGCCTTGCTTTTTAGTTGACTTAAGACATATCAATTAAAAAAAACATTTCTGTTGGTTTTTTGTTTGTGACACATTGTATGATAATTTAACTGCTTTGCAATGCTGTAAGACTGCTAGAAGTATTTTTCTTTTCTTTTTTGTTTTTGGGGTTTTTCGAGACAGGGTTTCTCTGTATAGCCCTGGCTGTCCTGGAACTCACTCTGTAGACCAGGCTGGCCTCTAACTCAGAAATCGGCCTGCCTCTGCCTCCCAAGTGCTGGGATTAAAGGTGTGCGCCACCATGCCTGGCTCTAGAAGTATTTTTGAAAGAGGTCAGACTTATTGTAGAAATTTTAACTAAAAATTGGAACACTAGACTCTCCCCTATCTCATCAGGGCCTCAGAGTGGAGGTTTGTCATTTTGATTATCTTCCGCAGACACGTGGTCACAGGCTATCTAAGCTGCAGCATCTTTTACTTGGTGATAAGATGTCTGAGGTCCAGCATCCTTTCCATCATGATGGACTGTCTGAGGTTGAACATCTTTTCCATCACTTGCTGTTCCTACAGACCTTCATCTTTCATGTTGTTTTACTTCTTATCAACTTGAGTTTTATCATTTGCTTGAATTTGGGTATTTCTATCACAGATTTTTGAAAAAAAATTCAATTTGACAGTTACCCAGGAATTACTTATCATAGTTCTAGCTATCCATTTCCATTTTTTGACCACTCATTTTTCATACCAGTATTAATGGGCTTTTCAAGCATATAATGAATTTTAGTTTTCCCTGGTGTGGCCTCTCACGGAATCTTTGAGACTCCTATAGAATATTACTCTCTTGGTATTTTGCAGTGTCTTGTCTGCTACTGCAATATATCAAGGTTAGATTGTATACAAGGCTGTTCATGATACTATTTAAATCTATAATGACTTCACATATTGGACTCCAGCAGTCTAAAAACAAATGTGGATGCAATCAAGAACAAACAGGCAGCACATGCAAGCTGTCATGTGTGTGTGTGAGGGAGAGAGAGAGAGAGAGAGGTGTTCCTGTTCGTGTGTACCATGGAATGTGTATAGATAGCAGAAATGTAGGTCTTCTCCCCCTACCTGGAGATATAGGCTCTTTTATTGCTTTATCACTTCATGATAGTTGGCCCAGGTCCTTTAAGGATTCTCCTTTCTATGTTTCCCATGTTACTGTAGAAGCACTCAAAGACATGTAGTACAATTGGTGTATGTGTGTTCTAAGAATCCGCATGCAGATCCTCATGTATGCTGGGCAATCACTCTAACCATTGGGCCATCTTCCCAGCCCACATGCAGATTTTCTAAAGATAACTTCATTCTAAGATTGTATCTAAGCCCAGTCTGAACAAATGCAAATTGAACTGTGCAAGTTTTCCAGTGTTCTTAATTTGTTGAGGGCGCTTTGTATTAATTAAAAATGATGAAAACAAAGTATTTTAATGTGACCTTCATTTGGCATTTGTATTAACTTTTCTTATCCTATTTTATTTAATTCTTCCACTTCTGATGTTCAATTAGTGTTTGACCCCTTTAGGAGAGATGTAAATTAAATGACATTTCAATGCCATCCGCCATCCCATATTTAAAATCCTGTGTTAGTTGTGGATCATAAATGATGATCTTCATTCTTTAGCTAATTTATTCATTTAACAATTTCCCTCCAGAAGTTTCAGCAGAAGGCTGTGAAGCAAACTAAGCAGAAGAAATCCACGTCGGCTGAATTTCTGATGGGTGAGCCTTGCTTGATGAGCTATTGCTCATAATTTGTGTAAGGATTAATTAACTAATTACAGACAAATGGCTGAGGGCGAAATTTTGCTCTAGCTTGTCAGGGTGCAATTTGTAATTATTTTAATCATTTATTCTTTTTTTTTTAAGAGTTAATTTTAACCTAATTCTGTTTTGGTGACATTTGAGGACGATACACTTGAGTCCTTCTGCACAAGAATTACTGAGAGTATTTTTTTCTGCTTCGCCCTGGAATCCATCAGCCTATTGTGCGATCCTCTAACCTCCTTGTTTTGCTCTGGTTAAAGAATACACGGAAGCTACCGAAGGCGCCTGGAATCCAGGTTTTAACATGAGCAGCCCAGACCTCTCAGCCCATCAGACTCCAAAAGAGAAAGTCATGAGACGTGACGTGCCGGATCACACCCTTGCAGCTCATCAGCAAAAATCCAGGCTGCCAGCTTCGGCGGGACCCAGAGGTGTGACTTGAGTCCCGATTACACTCACACTTGCTGCTCTTCTCATCTGACCTGAACAGGAACCTGGCCTTCCATTCACCTGTGCCTAGACAGCTTCTGTGGAAGATTTGCTTGGGGCTAGGGTGAGGGGTGATGCAGCTGAGGACCTGTGCACCCACTGGGTACAGGTCACACACAGCTTTGTGGGTGAAGGCTATGGAAGAATGAATTCACTCTTCTTTGGGCAGTTAAGATGAACAAGTCCTGCAATGAATGCCAGAATGCTAAGACTCTTGGTGATGGTGCAGACAGGGCCTTGAAGGTTGACACTGTTGCTATAGAATGACACCAGGCTAATATAGTGGAGAAAGAACTAGGTTGCTATTTTACTTTGGGCTTCAGCCTGTAGCTGTTCTTCCCTTTAGCAGAATCATATTTTCTGTATAGGTTCTAGAAACACATGCAAGAATTTACAAATAAATGAAGAAATAATATTTTAATATTTAGAATTCCCTTGTAGTAATTTAACTATAAAGAAAAGCTCCTTTATTCTGTGGCTGAGGGGGTCTCTCTGATCATCGAATCCATCACTGCCTATGGAAGAAAATTTTCTCTCCTTGTCATCTCTCTAGCAATACGTATGGCTGTTCTTCCTGGCCTGGGAGCTGCTTTTCTTCTAAGCTCAGATGAGCCTCTACCTACAAAGAAAGGAGTCATTAAAACTTGCTGTCTTTGCTCTCATCTTCACCCCGAACAAGCCAGAAGACATCAGAATTTAATGACCAAATAGCTTTTTGAGGGGAAACTCTGAAGTAATGAAGCATGAGCTGGCGCAGATGTGCTCTCTGCTGGTCCCACTTAGCCGGCTCATCATGATTCCCACCTGTACAGAGCAGGCCCTCCATATCCCAGTAGGTTAGCTTGTGATTTTTTAACTCCCGCGGCTCGGGGGAAATTCTGCCAGCTTAGCGGTTGCTACCCTCTGCAATTACATCATATCATCTCTGTTCACATCAAACATTTAGTTCAGCTCTTCTTTTCGTTGCACGGTGTATAAAAGTGTTTTTTCTTGGAAGTCCATGGCCCAGTGAGAGGATGGATGGCTAGCAACAATGTACATCCGTGTATATCTATGATATATTAGCCATACATTTGCTGCGGTGTGCATAGCATATCCCTTAGTGTCCATTGTGATTACTGTCAGTTTCAGGAACTTGCTGAGACTTAAGAGATAGTTACTTCCCAAGTCTCATTAGCTTCCTTTCACCCTCCAGGAGGGAATATTTTAATTTGGAAGAAATTGTTACCTAATTCAGAAACAGGTAAATATGTCCTTTAGGTTAAAGTACATATTACTGGCAAGAGTTAGCCAAAAGAAAAAAATATATATAGACTATATAACATGAGTCACTGAAGTACTTTTAAATTTCTATGAGTTATCTTAATAAAATGACTTACTAAAAGTGATTTAACTTTAAAAACATCTTCTTAAACTAACATCTTCAAAATAGCATACTATCAACCCACAATCAATGTAAAATGTCCAGTATTTTGTGTTTCCCCCCCACCCCCTTTGACAAAAAAGAATGTAGATAATTTCAGATTTTAACGCTAGGAAGTCCACATTTTCAAGTCTCTGGGAATTGTCCATGAACTAAGTATCTTGCTCAGTGAGATAAGGATGGGCATGGGAAGTAATAATGTTCATGAATGATGGTTGCGAGATAAGGATGGGCACGGGAAGTAATAATGTTCATGAGTGATGGTTGGCCTGATTCTGGAAAACAGAGAAAAGCTATAATCCAAAGTAAAGCCAGGTGGAAGCAACCAAAGATGAAAAGGTTTTTATGGGGAAATTCAGGAAGTGTTTAGCATCTGTACCAATCTACTCAGACAGTGAAATAGAGAGGGGTTTACCATGTCTGTCCTGGAACACAGCCAACTTGGGAAAAGTACATTTGATGCATCTTTCCCCCACTTTGGGAGAGCCTCTAAAAATTCAATTGCAAATGAGATGTGCGATTTTATGGTCTGTGAACAAGGAAGAATATTTTAAATATGTGAATTTAGAAACTGCCAGATCGAATAGAACACAGCGTTCCTTTTTAAACAACTTTAAGAACATTTAGACCGTCTGCCAATGCGATTACTTAGACAAGGAGAAGAGCCATACATTTCCCCCCATGATATTGTTGTAATTAGCACAAATTATCATCTTATGAGAACATATCAGCACACTTGCCCCTTAACGATGAATTTTAAAGGAACCATTGTAAATGGCGGCAGATTCCAATGCTACTTATTTACATAGGCTATCTCAAGGATATATAAAATTATTAGACTAAAAATAGTGTCTGAGAAAAAAAAGTCCAGAAGAGGAGTTTTCTAAAAATAAACTTTATATAAGAAAAGATCTTAAATTTATTATGGCTTGAACCCAGAAGCAGAGTATGAGAGTCATGAGTAAGTACATACCTGCTGTGCTAGTTTGAATGAGAATGGCCCCCAGAGGTTCATATATTCAAATATTTGATACCTAATTGATAGAACTGTTTGAAAGGGATTAGTAGGTGTAGTCTTCTTGGAGAAGGTATGTCACTGTGGGTGGGCCTTGACATTTCAAAAGCCCATTCCATTTCCAGTTAGCTTACTCTACTTTATCGTCTAGTCTCAAGATGTAAAACTCAGCTCCTGCTCCAGTGCCCTGCTTGCCTGCCTGCTTGCCTGCCTGCTTGCCTGCTTGCCTGCTTGCCTGCTTGCCTGCCTGCCTGCCTGCCTGCCTGCCTGCCTTCCTGCCTTCCTGCCTTCCTGCCTTCCTGCCTGCCTGCCTGCCTGCCTGCCTTCCTGTCTGCCTGCCTGCCTTCCTGTCTGTCTGTCTGTCTGCCTGCCTGCCTGACTGACTGACTGCCTGCCTACCTACTTGCCTGCTTCCATGCTCCTCACTATGCCAGTCATGGACTTTAACCCTCTGGAACCATAACTCCCAAATTAAATGCTTTCTTTTATAAGTTGTCTTGATCATGGTGTTTTGTCATAGCAATAGCAAAGTAACAAAGACACCTGCCGCTAGAAACAGATGGGATGACAGCTCCTGGATAGTCCACTAAGATTTTTGGAAGAGTTTGGATGCTCTCCTTATTTACTTGTGCCTCCCATTGTGAAGACATCCTCATAAGCTTCCTAGTAAGATCTTCTCAAGGAGAGCTACTGTGTATTGTCAAGTGTGTGCTAGGTTCGTATTAGGCATTTTGGTGTGGTGTGAATGGTAAGTAAATCAGGGTAGAAGGTGCCATTCAGACCACCCTGCCTGCTCTCCCTGCACCTGGAGCTGCTCTGCCTTTGCATATCAACTTCCAGGGAAAGCTGATTTCATATTCTTTCAGTGACTACTGGTCTTTTCTTTATAGGCAGTTAGCAGATGTATTAGTCCACCATTGAATTTCCAGAGGATGGCACACATATCATCTGAGATTGCCTGTCTTTAGCATTGTTTTTTTTTTTTTTTCTTTTCTTTTCTATGCACATTGCTGTTCAGGTCCCAGGGTCCTTGTTCATCATCCTCTCTGCTCACTGCTGGTAATGTGCCAGCCTGATAGTAACTAGAGTTCTAAGGAAGAGAGGTTGAGAATTGCAGATATTGAAAAGGAGAGTGGTAGAGAAGCCACAGCTGCTTAGGATTTCAAAGAGAGCAAGGTCTTGGCATAGGTTCCTAAGCCAGTGAAGCCCGAGACTGGGTAGATAGAAAGATCATCTTTACCATTATGAATATATAACAGGGTGACACTAAAAAGCAGTTAATGACCATTCTAAATTGCAGGAAAATGAAATCTGGGCCAGGTACAAGAAAGGGCCATGGAAGGAGTTTAGACAGGGAGAAGCAGTAAGAAGGACAGAGTACCTAGCAGGCAGTTCAGTTAATGTGAGTGGTGCCATTGTAAATGGGCGTTTTGTATTTATTTTTTTCCCACTTCTTTTAATACTTCAGTTTCACCTAGACTATTGTAAGTGGAAGAGAGAAAAGGAAACAACTAAAATTACTCTGGTGTATAACAGGCAGGTTAAACTATTCTATTTGTTAAAAAGCAGCTCCTGGGATGCCTAGAACACCCTTCTAGGGTCTCTCCCAGACATCCAGGATGACATCATTCCCATGATCCTCAGCTGTACATCTCCGGGTAGCATCTCCCTTAAAGGTAGTTGGGCTGTCAGAGTGATCAAGTAAGCAGGTTGTACGGAGAGTTCCTTGATGGTGAACAAAGACCAATGGTTCCCGACTGATTTAGATGGAAAGATTTCATGAGCTTAGAGAACTGGCAGCGCCATTGGACAGAAACCAACCTGCCTGCAGGGTTAGGAAGTTTGAAGTACAGTGACTGTCATGGTGGCACAGTCGTGTTCCGATAGAACCTTCCCCACTGTGATGAGTGATTATCATGTTTGTTCTCTCTGTGCTCTAGGCGAGAGTGTTCCCTTGGTCCTGCCTAGGCTACATTCCTGCATCCTGGATTTATGACAGAGGGTGGGGGCTAGGTTCTTTTAAGCCCTCCTGGCTTCTGCCAGGAGTGGTAAATAGGCCTCTGGAGTTATTGACTCATCATGCCTACACAAGACAGGGGTCTGGAAAGATGCCTCATCAGCAGTCAAGAGCAGCACCTGCTTTTCTAGAGAAGGTGGCTTCAGTTACCCACACGGTGACTTACATCTTTTTGTAGATACAGTTCCAGGGGATTTAATGGCCTCATCTGGCTTCCACAGGCACAGCATGTGGGTAGTATATAGACATCCATGCAGGCAAAACACCCATACATAAGAAAAGCAAAACAAAACTATGAACAATGGGAACAAGAAATTATAATGTAATTGGTGACAGGAAGCCAAAGCATGACAAAGGAAAAAAATAAATGAATTAATCAAGAATTTGCTTAGTATCTATTGCAGTTCATATGTCCAGAATCATCCGTTGAACACAACTCACTATTGATGGAAACAAGCTGTAGAAGAGGACATGGTATAGGCATAATTATTTGGACATTATTTCTGCACTGTTTTGTTTAAAATTATGGATAACACTGAATTTCCTTATGCATCCCCTTATTTTGATCTCATTCATTGAAGAGGACATTTATTGGATATTTTTTAGTTTTCAGGCATTATTCCATGTGTAGTAACAGATGTGAGGAAGTAGACTTATAGGACCTCCATAATCCCCAGACATACTCCAGCAGCAAGATCAGACTGTGGGAACTGTGGAATTTAGAACTGGCTAATACTAGTTTATTGAATACTTCCCTAAAGCAAAGACTGTGTTTCCTTACATAAGGTTTGTATAAGTACTTTATGAATAATGTTTCTTAAATTGGGCACTCTAGAAGCATGAGACAATCAAGAAAAAGTGTGCACATGTGTGTTTGTGCACACTTGCGTTGACTTGCATTGACTTATGTTATGTGTGCATGTGCATGTGTGTGCACATGTGTGTGTCCACATGCATGTGTGTACCTGTGCCTGTGTATGTGTGTGTATATGTGTGTTCATCATAACACATAATATTGAGAATGCATAATCTGAAGATGATGGGTTGTTGTCAAAATATACACTCACTGAAAGTATTACACAAAATTATAATCAAGGGATGGAGAGACACACCAGTGAGGAAAGCTGCTTGTTGGCACATCTGGTAATCTGAGCTCTATTTCTGGGGTCTGTATGGTGAAAAAAGAGAACTGACTTTCTCAATCAAAATATACAAATAAGATGCAAAAAAATTGTAATAGAGCTATACAATAAAGAACATAAAATAATCTCATGTTTAGATTTGGGTTCCATCCTAAAAATATTTTATAAAGCATATGTACATGGTCCAAAGTGTGAGAAAATCTGAAATCTAAAACATGCTTATTTTATATTTGGGGGGACTAAGCCTATAATCTAGTATACGCTGAGCAACTGCTGAGCGACTGAGTTGCACCCTCCAACACAATCACGTTGTGGATAAAAGCAGCGCAGTTGGCACAATTGATCCCAGGCGAGTTGATTAAGTTAAACCATGAGTTAGGACTGAGTATGTCTAAATATCTGTGGGCTAGAGTGGCCTACTGTGAACAGAGATTTCAAACAGAAGAATAAATGAGCTAGAAAAATAGGTTTTCATAAATCAATGACATGATTTGGCATCTTAGCAATTGGACAAGAACTGCTTTTTTAAAAAAGAGAAACATGATTTTTCTCTAGATATTGGGTGAATAATATTTCTTGGCCACTGGAATAAAAAGTTGTGTGTCATGATGGAATTCAGCATTGAATTCAGCCTTCCATTCCAGGGAACAGCATTATGCTCCCTGGGAAAGACTGCTAAAGTTAGTGTCTCAGGGCCAGAGACAAGATTTTAGGATTATAGTTCTGTGATGTCCATAGTGCTGTGTCTACTGCTCAGGCCCTATGGTTTCACCTCAGGCACGTATTCCTGAGTTTTAGGGAGACATTCTTGACCAGATTATTGCCAGCATCCTTATCAGCCCTCTACTGACATATAAGACAGTCACATCTATTCTCTTGGCACTATTATGGATGGGAAAGGCACAAATTCAAGACTTGACCAAACCAAAGCAGATGCTAGACAGAACATGGCTTGACACAGAAAGGATATTAGCTAGAATCGGTGTTCTTTAACACTGTAGTCCTGAGAGCTAGAATGGATACAGCAGGAAGTGATTTCTTCCATGTGTGAGCACACGTGTGTGTGTGTGTGTGTGTGTGTGTGCGCGCGCACTTGCGTTGACTTGCGTTGACTTGTGTTATGTGTGCATAGGTGTTTTTTCTGAATGTATGCTGGTATAAGTGTCTCAGATCTCCTGAAACAGAAGGAAAAAAATAGTTGTGAGCTGTCATGTGGGTGCCTGGAATTAAATCTGGGTCCTCTGCAAGACATGCCAGTGCTTCCAACTGCTGAGCCATCTCTCCAGTTGCTCTTTTATGTGCCTTTATAAAGATGTTTCATGATGTGGTTTCATGATGGATGTGTGGTCATTTGATTTGATTTGATGTGTGTAGGATCTCAACAGTAGGAAGAAAGGCAGAAGCCACATGGTGAGGACAGAAAATGATAGGCAGACCACAGAAGACGAACACAATGTGTCCTGGGCATCTGTCACTGAAGATCTTTCAAGGTAAAGTGAGGGTCTCTTGAGTGAAGGGCAGGAGATCTTCAATGGTTGAGTATTAGAGAATCATGGGTTAGAGTTTTAAGATTGTCATCCTCAATTTGTCTTCATTGAACATGAATACAAATGCTGGTGATCCAAATAGCATGCAGATACTTGTGTTCAGTATCCAGCTTGAAAGGAACACACACACACACACACACACACACACACACACACACACACACACATACACACACGGTGAAACATTTCCCCTGTAGTGCACATAACCTGGGTGATTTCAGAAGTGATTTTGTATAGAATGGTTTACATTGTTCTCATTTATAGCTGTTTTTCCCTAAAGATGGAGAGCAGATTTTGTATAAAATTTATAGAATGTGTAAAAATATATATTATTTTTTTTTTGCTTCAGGACATTTCAACTCTTATTAAGAAAAAGGAAATATATAGGAAAATCATTTGCTTTAGGTTTATTGAACTGACCTGAATTTGTGTCTTTAGAAACCATTTGGTTCCTAAGTGATTTTAATCTTTTTCATTGATCTAGAGAACTAAAAATAAACACTCAGGAAACCACCCTTCTCACTGAAACATAGAAACATTTGATGTAGATATTTGATAGACAGGATGACATATTCTAATGATTTATACAAACCCAATTTTTTACAGAGATAATATTTACATCAATATCTGATAAGTGTATGTAAACAATTTAAATGTCCTTTTCTTATTTTGGGTGAACCACAAAATTCGAGAAAAGTTTCCAATTGGAAAGATTATTTTAGTCAAGTATTGGAAGTTTGGGAATGTCAGTAAAATAGCAAAACTCTAATTCATTTTCTTCTCAAAAGACACTGCTTAGCTATAGAGACTCACATAGACTTGCTCAAGAAACAAAGGATCCATTGTTATTTTGCATGTGTGTTCAGACCTGCATATGTGTGTGTACAGCTGTGCTGCCTCTGTGTACAGTTTGTGAGGGCCAGGGAGAGAGGCTCCCTCTCTTCCTCAATCACACTCCACTTTAGCATTTGGGTCAGGGTCAGTCACTGACCTTGGGGTTTTCATTTTCAGCTATGTGGCTGATCAGTGAGCCCCCCAGGTTTTGCCTGACTCTGTCCTCCCAGTGATGGGGTTCACAGACACACGTTAGCATCAAAGATGCTGACTCAAGCCCTCCCTTTAACAGCAAGCAGTTTCCTCACTCAGCCCCCTTTCCAGCTCGTTTTCTATTTCTTTTTCCTTTTCAGATTTATTCATATTGTTTATGTACTTGAGTGCTCTGTCTTCATGTAAGCCAGAAGAAGGAATCAGATTCCATTATGATAGTTGTGAGCCACCATGTGGTTGCTGGGAATTGAACTCAGGACCTCTGGGAGAGCAGCCAGTGCTCTTAACCACTGAGCCACCTCTCCAGAACTTGTTTCTACTTATTTGGGTTTGACACTTGAAGCCCACCTGGCAAGCAAGGGTCACCTCTATACCGTCTCTTCAAGTTAATGTTAGGGAAACACCAAGATGTTGGTTCGAAAATAGTGTCAGAGACTGTTGGCTAAAGATAGAATATTGTAAGACTTATTTCAGTGGTCGGGTATATACCACACTACTCAGTTCAGTGGTGACAGATGAGTTCACTGAGTTAGGTGCCAGTGAAATGTATGTGTCTCTACTAACAAAAATCTGCACCTAAGTACCAGTCCACGAGATGGTGATAAAGACGCTTAGGGATTTTCACAAACACAGGGATTCTGAAATGTAGACCATAGAGCTGTGCACAGAGATTCAGGGACTTGCCTAACACAAGCTCAGCTGTGTGACATAAACAGAACCAGAAAAAAAAAGTCATTTATTTTTTTTCTGCTGTACTAACAATGTAACAGCAAACCTCTTAGGAGTGGGACAGGTTGCCAAGTAACTTAGCTCCATTCCTTAAAATATTTGATGACGTTTAAAAATGTTTCTTTGTTTGTTTGTTTGTTCAACCAAATACAAATTATTTTATGCCGATACAATACTGGAAGAATTTTTATTAGGTCGGAGATTTAACTTAACTTCAATCGCTTTACTTCCATTTTAAGGAAAACATTTAGTACAAACAGGCTTTATAACCTTCGTTTTCTCCAGAAATTATGTCTTAGTCTCCAAACAATTTCATTGAGAATTACTTTGGGCTATGTTTTATCACGTGTTAAGAGGAATTTAATAGAAAATAAAATTCCTTAGCCTTCCTGTAATGGATTTGATCAGGAGTCCTATAAAAGGTAGAAAGTCCCAGTCATTCTACTTCATGAGATAAAAAGCTTACCCAGGAGTTGCCAGATTTGGTAGAAATGAGTTACTAATTTTGACTAAACTAAATCTGGTGATTCATTATATAAATTGTTTTCAAATTGAATTAAGCTTCCATTGACAAAAAAAAATTTAAATCCCAATGAAGCCTTAAGTGTGATGTGTAAACATAAGTATTCCCAGAGCTCTGGGATGGACAGAAGGTAAAATTAATGAATGTGTAACCAGAAGGAAGACAGCTGTGGTTGAAGTCTGAGGACAGCCAGCGTTTCAGAATAGGAGGGTTAATACGCCATAGGAGAATGTTACCAAGCCTCAAACTCTGTAGAAAGAACCCTTTCTTTGGTATGACTTTCGAAGGTCTTTTATATGTGTAGGAATAAGGTATACTTAAACTTAACCTTTGAATCACCACAGTTACTTACACACAGGAAGCTCCGTCCTGTTTTGGCACGAGGAACTCAGGGACACGCTTCAGTTCTATGGAGGATGGCAGGTCCAGCGAGCACAGGATGCTTTCCTGCCTTGGGGGACTCAGAAGAGAGCCCCGCAGCAATTATGCACTTCATGGCACTCTAGTGGTTTACCCGTTAGAGAGGGCCTTGGGGGGAAGGAAGAATATGGCTCAATTAATTAGAACCTGTTAGCAAACTCCAACTATTACCCTATTTAGCTTTTCAAATCACTGATAGATGAAATACCCACAAGGATTGGAAAGGAAGTGAGGCTGAGCAGAGTAAGCTGATTTGTCTAACAGGACACTAGCTCTGGTGTGTATTCTCAGACTCTGAAATGCTGGCTACCGTTAGACTTTAACCACAGGCCTCACCCTCTGGTTACCACCTCATTAATTGAATAATTTTCTCTCCCTCAAAGCCCTTGCAATGAATGCTGCATGAATTACATTTAAGGCTTCATTAGGGTAAAATTTTTTTCATCAATGGACATTTAATTTAATATCAGAACAATATATAGAATGAATGTTTTCATAATTTAGCTTATTCGGAAGGAAGAAAGAGGAAAACTTGTCTTACCTTTGTAGTCTCTGGAGAAGGTTAATAATCATGATGACCATGGATGAACAGATATGAAACACTAATATTTATGAATCAATTACGAAGGCTTATGTGGAACTTTGATTACAGGTACTGCTTTCCTAGCTGTTTGCCACAGTCCGGAACACTCTAGAGTTAGGATCTATAACAGCTAATGGCTCTTGATAATTGTCCAGGCATCAATACACCATTCAAGTAATATCTTTCTTGTGCTAGCAGCATTTTTGAAAACTTACCATGTTCTCATGGAACAGAATCATGCTGTATTCAAATTATAATTATACAGCATAAACTTCAAAGTAACTTTATCTCAGATATTCCTTTGTGCTGGCTAGTTTTATGTCAACTTGATGCAAGCCAAAGTTATCCAGGAAAAGGGAGCCTCAACTGAGAAAACCTGTAGGACATTTAGTGATTGATGGGGGGAGGGACTAGCCAATGGTAGGTGGTTCCTGGGCTAGTGGCCATGGAATCTTTCATATAGCAAGCTGAGAGAGCCATGATGAGCAAGCCAGTAAGCAGCACCCCTACATGGCCTCTCCATCAGCTCCTGCCCCTAGGTTCCTGCCCAGTTTCAGTTCCTGCACTGAATTCTTTCCATAACAGACAACAAAATGGAAATGTAAACCAAATAAACCCTCTCCTCTCCAAATTGTTCTGGTCATGGTGTTTCATCCTAGCAACAGTAACCCTAAGACACTCTTAAGTTCACCTTACCTACTTTCCTGTAGGTAAGGGTGTTGGGTAGCCATCTCAATGACTGATGTTTGCTGTTTGCTCGCAAAAGATCTCATCTTAGTTGACTAAGTCATAGTCTTTTGGGCAGTGAGTTGGGTAAGCGCAGAGTCCTGAACTAAGGAATGTGAAGCCCTGTGTGCCATTCCCTGGGCTGAAAAGAAAAAAGGGAAGGGAGACAGAAAGGAAGGAGAAAGGGATGAATTGATATGAGTTACCTTTCGTTTCAAAGGCATTGCACACCAGGCTCGTGCAGACAATGAGTGGGTTTGTCATAATAGAATTTGGCAGACCTCCCACAGCCTAAATTGTTCTGTTGCTTCCTCATTTCCTCAGTTATATTTCATAGATCTAGTTAACCTGTCCAGCCCCGTGGAAATTTAGAGCTAAGATCTTGGTATGAGATTTTCAAAATGAGAAACGGCGGTGCGAAACTATGATCTCAAATATTTTTTAGAAAGCCCAGAGGTGTCAAATTAAACTTTGGTTTTTCCAGGCCTCATTCCTTTAACATTTAAGAGAGTGCTCTAATTTGTAAAATGTTGCTACTCGGCTATAATCACAGAACATAATGTCTTTAGTTACATAGTCACAGGCGGCCTTGTTTGTATTGAGTTTATGGTGTATTATAGAAAATAGAGTGGCTGGGGGTTAAGAAGCGAGCAGAAACAGGTGGATCTATGGGAAAAACATCAGAGTAAAGCCAATAACTAACACACACACACACACACGACACACACATGACACACACAAGTGTACAGAGACACACGTACACACACAGTAGTAGCAGACAGTTGCTTCTGAGTTTCCTTTCTTTGGAAGTCACGTGGCTGATGAGAAAGGAACTGACTGCATCACTGAGTCAAGGGACAAGCCATCCTTGGCTGGGTAAGTTCACCCTCTTTCCTACAACTCCCAGGGAATTGCTTGGGTGCACACAGGATGGCTTCCCGAGCAAAGTTCACGTTCCGCGTAGTTTTAGAGCTCTGATTATGCTCCTTGATACTCTGAGTTAAATGATAGGAAAGGGCAGAAGGCAAGTGTGAATGTTTTCCTCCCCCAGTTCAGAAAAACAGTAACATGAGAAACATTCTAGGTGGCAATGATTCTCAACCCTGAACAGCTACCATTAGGAAAGTGGGAAGGGGGCTGGAAAGATGGCTCAGCGGTTAAGAGCACTGACTGCTCTTCCAAAGGTCCTGAGTTCAAATCCCAGCAACCACATGGTGGCTCACAACCACCCGTAATAAAATCTGATGCCCTCTTCTGGTGTGTCTGAAGTCAGCTACAGTGTACTTAAGATATAATAAATAAATCTAAAAAAAAAAAAAATAGAAAAGTTGGAAGGGATGCTGGGGTATAAAGAGTGCTATACAACCATGTTACCAATTTATTATTTTACATGTCATATCCAATTGCCTTAATATATATGAGCATGCCTATACACATAAGGGTGCTTGTCATCTCCTTCATCTGGGTATCACAGAGAGTTAACTACAAGCCCCATAAAAACCTATTGTATTTGTATTGCTAAGTGCCCTACTTTGAATTTCTCAGTGGGTCTCTTCATTTCCCTGTGAGATGATTTAGTTAATCCAAAAGCATATTGTGAATGATGAGGACGTGTTGAGGAAGAATTCATCTTATTAGTAACCTAACTCCTGGAAATATCTACCTGGTCCTAAAACTGCCCCACTTGATGAAATCCTGATGCTGTCCAGTGAAACGCTAGCAATTGGCTCTAGAACCGAGACAAAGCAAGATTCCATGAGCCGCCCCGTTCAACTCCTTGTATGACATTAAAATTTTTGACTTGTCAGGGTAAACAAAGAGTACTCGATGGCTGGGAGTGACCATTTTAATATTGGACTGTTCATTCTTATTTGATTTGGAAATTGACTTAATTTACAGAAAGAAGCTGCTAAGCACTCAAAAGGAATTGGAAGTGTGAGGAATTGGACAGATATCACATATTAAAACAGATATCACACAGCATGAAAAAAAGTGTTTGGCCTTTATGGCTTTGTGTGCTAAATTAAAACTCTAGGTACCTCAGAAATACCAAGGTTACTAAGAAAACGCGCTTATTGTACATGTATGCTTTTGTGCTGTTTTTGTTTTTGTTTTTGTTTTGCCTGGCTGTTCTTAATTGTAAACTTTCTTCAAATGGCTGTTCTCCAGGAAGGCCAGCCCTATCAGCAGACCGTGTTCTGCAGGCAAGATCCATAGGGATTTTGTCTTAAAGACAATATCTGAATATCATACAAAAGCATACTATGGAGACCAATTCTAAGCTTGTAAGAATGACGTCTTGTTATGGGTAAAACAGTTCCTATGTCTTTACCTCTATGAGCTACATGTGATATTCCACAATGGGAACTACTAAGGGAATTACTGTATATAATTCACATGCTTACCCACCCACCTGGAACATCGCAGGAGTAATCCGTGAGACATAAAGGTGATTCTCAATCATGTAAGTGATCCCCAAGTGACCAGCAGGCAGCTTGCCACCCTGTAAAGTACGGGCTTCCCTCATGAACAGTTGGGCAGAGCCCACCACCACACGTGGACGGAAGATGGACATGGCTGGAGGCCTCAGTACCAGTACACCCATTCCATGACTGCTGGGGGAGTTTGATGGAGCTTCCCAGATTACATCCAAAGATGTTCAAGTCTTGGATCCAAAATACCATCCTGCTTCCATGTGAACCTTTGCCATCCGCTGTAGGCATTCAGATCTTCTCTAGAGTATTCATATCTCAATGACATAGATACTGCATAAACAATTGCTATACTTTATTATTCAGTAGGAAGAAAAAGAAAAGAAAAGAAAAGAAAAGAAAGGGGAAGAGGAGGGGGAGAGAGACGAGGAGAGGAGAGGAGAGGAGAGGAGAGGAGAGGAGAGGAGGCCTGGGCGTGTTGAGTGTATATGTAACTTATTTTTCAGATTTCTTCTCTGTCTCTTCCTTCCTTCCTTCCTTCCTTCCTTCCTTCCTTCCTTCCTTCCTTCCTTCCTTCCTTCCTTCCTTCCTTCCTTCCTTTCTTTCTTTCTTTCTTTCTTTCTTTCTTTCTTTCTTTCTTCTGTTTAGAATATTGGCCAACCAATGCAGGTGTGTAAGCCACAGGCACAGACGCTGTCTGGACACTCTTAAAGACTATTGACTGAAAATGACTGAAAATGATGTCACTTTGTTTGACATATGAAGGTCTCAAATAACTTACTATTATAAACTCATTGCTTGTGTTGGTGGGCTAAGATCTTGAGTTTTGTAAATTGGGGAAGCATTTATTCAGTGGGTCTCAGTAGATGGCTGTACTGGGGTGGCAATATAGAACAGAACATGCCACTAACTGCTTCAAGAGAGCTGAGTCGTTTTGATGGCGTTTAGAGGAAGTGGTTTCCCAGTGCTCTCTGGGTTGAGAAAAACAAGTGAGTGAACAAAATAACCAACAAATCTGCTCTACAGTGAAGAATGGCAGGCGAGAGGCCCAGCAACACATCTCTAAGCTTTATCCTAGCTAGTAGTTGACATAAATTAACAAAATTGGAGTGTGTTAATTATTCATAGTAAAGCAAAGTTTTCTGTTGTACTTAATGGAATGAAAGGTGACTGGTGGTCAAAACACAATCAAGTGAGCAAAGTCCTGCTTTAGAAGCAGAAACGCAACTGGAGTCCACATCAGGACTTCCTTTAGCCTTGGCAGCAGAGGCAAAGGCACAGTGATGTGTTCCAGCATCCCTGGAGTATATTCTCCTTTCTCTCTTAAGTTATACTGTCAGTGCTGGGGTTTCCACCCCAGATGCCTATGGCTTCTGCTGTGTTGGAGGCATCTGGAATTCTTCTCAGGCCTACTGAGGGCCAACTACTGGCAGCAGGCACGTGTGTAGTAAGTGTGAGACTTGATCTGGAAATGTGACAGCACATCCTTTTCTGTATTACAGTCAAGGTCGATGGGACAGTGACTATTGAGGATTGAGTAAGTGGGGAACAGATGGTGAGAAATTTGGAGGTGTGGTGCTGAACTTATTGATGCTGAATAAAATTTCTGGATAAATTATTTTTACCCCCTTACACATTACTCAAATTGACATAAAATATATGTATACAAGCCTCTGTTTCCTCTCTCTCACCCTCTCCCTCCCTCTCTCTTTTCTTCCCTCCCTCCTTCCCTACCTTACTCCCTCCCTTCATCTCTCCTTCTTTCTTTCCTTCCATCTTTGTTCCTTTTCTCCCCTGTGATATGTGTATATGTATGTGAATGTTTATGTTTGCACTGGGTGTTTATACACACACATGTGCACACATGAACACGGAGGTCACAGTCCAATGTCGGGTGTGTCTTATTAAATTGTTCTCTAGTTTTTCTACCAGGGTTTCTCACTGACCCTGAAGCTCGGCACATTCGCTGATTTGCCAGCAAGCTGGAAGCCTCCTCCGGTCTCCATTTCCCCAGTGCTCGGATGGTGCACACCCTGCCCAGCTTGCACATGGCTGCTGAGATCCAAGCTTTGTTCCTCATGTTTGTGGAACATGACCAAGCTACCTCCCCAGAACCCATTTTTTTCTTTTGTTTCTTCTTCCTTCCCTTCCTCTTTCTCTTCTTCCTTCCTTTAATTCCCCCCTTTCTTTTTCTACATGGAACTTTGGCTGGTTCTCATAATTAAAAAAAAAAAAAACCCACCAAGTTTGTCTTAAGCATATGTACACAACATGATATGTTTAATAAGACAAGCCCATAAATAAAATCATCAGAGTCCATGCTGCCCATTCCTCCCCAGTTACGCCCATTGCTTGGGTAAATATGTAATGGGGATTGGCGTGATTTTTCCTTTCTTTTTAATTATTACTGTCTAAGCTTCCATTTGATAATTTTCTCATTAACTTTTTAGCAACAGAAAGTCAGCAGGAACTTATTTCTTGAATTACTTCTTCTGACCTTCTACAAAACGATAATTACAAAAAAGAGGAGAGAGAGAGAGAGGCCTAGAAGACTTGTAAGAAATTAAGCTTATAAAGTAGCTAAAATGATCCCTTCGTGCTGGTGTTGATTTCAAAATTAACATTTGGTTCATGTGCTTCTAAAATAATCACTGACCCTTACCTTGTGGACTTTCCACAGGAAATGAATACAGCAGAAATTACTTTGACCCACGGACGGAGGAGGAAATAAACTCAAGGCAGTGCCGGATGGAGGTCAGCAGACAGGGTGAGCTAGAATTAAGTATGTAATTTTTGTGTCAGAATATTCTCTTCCATTCATGAAAATGAGGTGGCAAAGATCACGCGTGCGGTTCCAGTTTCGTTTCGCAGCTTACGATTTAAATGGTAGGGTGTCAGCCGCCCCCACGTGATGGGTGGAAGCCGAGGAGGTGAGCTCTCAAGGACAGCCAGCCTGTGGGATGAAAGATGCAGGATCTTATTTCATCTGCTGCTTTGTGTATGGCTTGGTGCCATTCTGAGACTGTTGCGATGTGTCCCAGGGACAGTGGCACTTTGCAAATGCTTCTCTGCTCTTGGAATTTCAAAGGAGCATTCTGCAGTCAAGCATGGCCAGCCAGCGCACTGTCTGTCCTCTGCAGGTTCCTGCAGCTGGCAAGCATGAAAGCACAGAGACATGTCAACAACTCCTTCTTCTGTGGGGTTCTTCAAGATTAAGTTCTTAATGTTACAAATAACAGAGTTCTATTTTATATTCATTTTATTTCACCATCCCTTCTCCTCAATTTGTGCTCATCCTTTCCTATGCCCAAATAGTGTGAAATATGTGATATTTTGTCTTTCTCTGTATTATCTTTTTTTTGTTTGTTTTCCCCTTTAGAATTGTTTGGCTTCCATCGTAGTCTCCTATGTTTCCTCTGTTCACTGTGTGTGTGTATGCGTGTGTGTATATCTGTGTGTCTCTGTGTGTATGTATGTGTGTGTATGTATATGTGTGAATACATGTGTGTATGTGTATGCACGTGTGTATACATGTGTGTATTATGTGTGTATGTGTGTCTGTTTGTGTGTATCTATGTATCTTTCTGTGTGTATATATGTGTATATAAATGTGTGTGTCTGTATATGTGTATGTGTATATGTGTGTCTCTGTATATGTGTGTATATATGTGTGTGTGTATGTGTGTATGAGTGTGTGTATGTGTTTTCACTGTGCTGATAATTTTTTGTCAGTTTGACACAATCTAGAGTCACCAAGAGAAGGGATATCAGTTGAGGATTTGCCTCTATCAAATTGGCCTGTAGGCATACCTATGGAGACATTTCTTGATTAATAATTGATGTTAGAGGGTCCAGTCCACATTGGGCAGTGCCACCCCTGGACAGGGAAGACTTTTTGGGCTAAGCACGCAAGCTGGATAAACCACAGGAACAGGCCAGTAAGCAGGGTTCCACCGTGACATCCACTACAGTTTGTGCTCCAGGTTCTGGTTTTGATTCTTCTCAAAGATGGATGGTGATATGAAGATGTCAGCCAGGTATACCCTTTCCCTCTCAAGTTGACTTTGGTCAATGATTTATCACAGCAACAGAAAGCAAATCATCACTCTCCCCAGCCAGACACAGAGGTACAGACCCAGCATAAGAAAGGCAGCATGGGATATATGTCTTTCAGAGACTTATTTTGCTTATCACAGTGATCTTTAACTCCATCCATTTTTGTAAGTTTGAATCTGGCTGTGGTTATATAATTATAAATAATATAAATATAAAGTTGTTCCCTAGGTCCTTACCACTGGGAAGACTGTTTACAAAACACTCTAGGGTTTATGAAGGGTTGTATGAGATAATGGCAGTCAATTCTATTCCTTAGAGCCAGGCTCAATCCAGACCACACAAACTACAACTATGTACAGGATTTCAAGTGTGTATGTCTTTGTGGAAGCCTGGGCTAAATTCTTACATATCACAGGGTTCAAATGCAAAGCAAAGATGATTTGACCAAACAGTTCTCAGTGAAGTAGATGCATCTTTCATGATGCAGAAACTACCGATGCCATCAAAACGCACAATGTCAAGATGAGGGCTGAGAATCAGAGACAGTGTTTCACCTGTTCCTCAAGAGTCAGTGTGGTGAGCTAGAAGAACGTGGAACAGCTTGTCTCGTTGAAAATGTCACAGTGAAACCACTTACAAAGCTGAACTATAAAATCTCAACCTGTTAATTTCCTAAATACACCCTGAGAGGTAAGGGTATACTCCAGTGACTACTGGGGAGACAAGTTAGCTGAGTTGCTAGTTTAAGTTTGTCTTTCAGCCCATAGAGAGCACCGCATAAACCTTGGGAGTGTGAGGATCCTCTAGCTAGGAAGTATGTCTCCATATGCTATGCTAGATGAACCGACTGTAAGCAGGTAAGTTCTGAAAAGCAAGATGTCGGCCAAGCATCCCTGATTAGAGTGCTTAGGTTCAGAAATGTCTCAGACTTTGATCATTTTTCAGATTATGGAATGCTTACATATGTGTTATGGAATATGCTGGGAATGAAATCCAAGTCTCAACTATTATTTATTCTGTATCTGTATCCTACTATCTGGGAGGAAATTTATACAATGATTTCGTGCATACGTTTCACACCCAAGGCTTCTGTGCGCGTATGATTGTGTCAACACCTGACAGTTGTGGATTTTTAGTACATTTAGGAATTTACATGTTCAGGTTGGGGATGTTCAACCTTAATTGTCCCCTTCTTTTCTGGGCTGATCTTGCCCAGCCCCTGTGGCTGATCTGGAGTCTGTATCTTAGAGCAGACAGGCCATTCTGTATCTACCATATGAGTTACTTTCTTCATTGCTGTGACAGATACGTGACAAAAACAGCTAAGGAAGGCTTTGTCCTGCTCACAGTTTGAGGGTCCAGTCCATGATGCTGAGGCAGTCAGAGCTTCTTTTGAGGCAGCAGCTGCTGTTGCACCTGCAGTCAGGAGGCATCAACAGATGAATGTCTTTCTTCTTAACGGACATTAAGTCCAAGGTCCTAAGGCAATGGAAAGGTGCTATCAACAGTTTGGGTGGGTCTTCCTGCCAAAATCAGACCAATCAAGACAAATCTGTTATCAACAATACCCAGAAGTTTGTCTCTTAGGTAATTCTGAGCCACAAAGGTGATGGTTACAGTATCAGCTTCCTGCTACCATTCCTGCCCCATCTTGGAATCATGGGTCACATCATCACCCTTCTTAGTCACTTAACTTTGCCCAACATGAGTGACTGACCTGGGGTCCATATTTCATGAACACGACAATCCTAAATTTTACAGCCCATATGGCATCAATTAGGGAAATGTTCCTGGAGGCTCTGTGTGAGAAAGATCTCTGTGTCTTGTGTGGTTGGTGCATCCTTACCATCTTCGTCTCATAACAAAAGTTGTGATCTGTATTTGCTATAAAAGTCATTGAGCAATATGTAAGCTTGAACTGACTGCATAGGGATGCATATGACATTGTGTGTGTGTGTGTGTGTGTGTGTGTGTGTGTGTGTGTACTTGTATGCATTCATGCCTGCAAGTGTGTTGGGGAGAATGGTGGAGAACAGTGTATTCAATTGCAGAAGCTTGCAATTCTCTCTTGTGTGGGCTGACAGTCTGTAAACTCAGTTGAGCGTTTCTATGAAGTTCAGGTAGGAGGAGATGATGTCACAGTCAAGTTCTACCTTGGCAGAGCAGAAGGCAGGAATCTGAAGGATGATTTCTATGTTGGATGTTACAGAGAACACTCCTCTGAGAAAGCTTGGCCGGTTCCATGAAGGCTTTCACCCAATTGATCCACCATATTTTACTAAGCCATTTGGTTTCCTTAGAGTTTAAACGTTAGTCTGTCATCAAAGTGGACTGTTAAGTATCAAGGGAAAAAATACCTTCACAGAAACAAGTCTGGCTAAGGAAGTGCATACCAGAGTCAAGCTGACATTTAAAATGAACTTTCTCAGGTTATAGTTAATCATCCATTACTACAACGCCTTATAGGGTGCTGAAATCTGTGGATTTGACATGCTTAGTGTCAAACCTTGGCTCCTATTTTCATTTCCTTGTTTTTTCTTGTCATTCTCTAAGTTATTAGATGCACAGTAGCTGCCATAATTATTTGTTCCATGGCTTTCCTTTCTACTAGCACTTAGATGGTCTTAGGATATGGCATCAGACTTGACTCACAGGTGATGCTCACTGTCTATTTACTGACACGAAATACATCTTTATGAAAATAAAGATTAATAAAAGCTCACATACTCTGTCCTCCCTTCATGCCTACTTCATGTCAGAGAGTTACTAAGAACTGATCAAATCATACAACTAAAAAGAAAGCACCCTTTGCTGAGTGTGCCCTGCAAAGCTAGCAGGATGCTTGGTTACCATGTTACTCTCACACCATTCTTTCTTCACGGGCAAGGGTATTGAGTTGTTGAATTGTATGTAAGAAAAGGCTCCCCAAATGTGCAGAGCTACAAAGAAGCAGGGCTGGGATTTAGATGTCGACATTGCTATTACCAAGCCTGTGCCACGCTGTGTGCCTTCTGAAGATAAAGATTCTATAGCAATCTCAACGGGGTACTAACTACATTGGCGTGGAATTCCTCATCTCCACGTCGGATAGAGCTCGCTGTTAACTTCCACATAAGATTTTTTTATGAGCTATATATAAGCTTTATACGTTTTGTTACTGTCCCAGTAAGAGTTATAAAGCACCAGGCAATACTTGTCTGAAGGCATGCTTCCCTAACAGGCAATCTACAAAGTAGACTGTCTCCCTCAGCTGTGGTCTGTGTTAGCTCATGGCAAGGAAAGAAAATTTGTAGGTCACCTGATACTTGATCAAGCCATCTGGAGTGTACAAGGAGCAGGAGCTGCTAACTTCATAGGTCTTTCTATGTCATTCTCTCAAACATTTTAGCAACTCCCTCAGACTTAGCATTCCGAGTCCCTTGTCATAGTCCATATTGGATTGCTTTTCTAATACTGGTCTGCAAAGAATCTCAGGAATAGACAGAAAGGGGAGGTCTAGAAATAGCCTGGAGAAGGAGAATTCCAGAAGGGTCTTCTAGAATAAGTCACTTCAGAAGTGTCCCACTCATGGATGGGGGATTGATATGTAGCAAAATCAGAAGGGACAAATTAAAAACAACACAATAAAAATTTCACATAGTTTTTCCTTAGAAGAACTCTGTGATTGATACACTGAGTATGTGTGTGCTCTTCTAGTTCTGTGATGAGGGGAAAGACATCCATCTAGGTGACATCTAAACCCCCTTTTAAGATTTTTAATGTCCCCAATCTATCTGAACATCTAAGTAGCACATGCTACCTTTGGGTTTTCCTTTGTAATGCTTATAGATATGAAGTACATCCTATTCACTTTGGCTGCACTATTGTTATCTTCAGTCCAAACTTAAAGGTGACCATATATATAAATGTATATGTGTATGTGCATGTGTATGTATATGTATAATGTATACACACATATATGTACATATATAATATTTATACTATCCTATATCTATCTATCTATCTATCTATCTATCTATCTATCTATCTATCTATCTATCTATCTATCTAATGGCCAAGGCATGCAAAAGTCTTACACTTTCCAGTATTTTCCTAAGATTTGAAGATGGAAGTGTATTTTCTGTTTACAGTGTGTATTAAGTTAGCTTGATAGAGTATGCTGTAGAGGATCCTGTTTTCAGATGGCCTAGAGCTAAAGTGTGAGTACCATTTACATAAATGTGGGCATTTCTGTACAAACAAGGTGGGCCAGATAAAGTGCTTTTGTGTGTGCAGAGATCAGGGGGAAGTCAGCCAAGGTTGCTTTGCCTCCCCTACCTGCAGTCACATCCCAAACTGGATTAGTACCATAACCAGTAAGATGCTCACAACAGCATACTACATTTAACACGTGGGCAAAACCCATACGACTGTCTCAGGTTTTGCTCAGGTAAAAGGAAAGACGACAGACAATACTTTGTCACTTTGAAGGATCACAGGAGGACCAAAAGAGGTGGTGATTTAATGTTTAATCTGTTAAGACTTCCATCTTTCCAGTATATAAAAAATAAGTTATTGGATCATGGATAAACAAACCCTCTTATTCCATAAAAGAAAGAAATGAAGTCATCGTTTTCTGTACCTAGTCAATGTTAAAACAATGAAGGTGAATGAGATTCCACGTGCTCTTGTGGTCAACAGATGGAAGGTCAAAGGAGGAGACGCTGGATCAGGAATCACCCAGACGTTCCACCGAGAGTCTGGATACCTGCAGAGAGGATGAGGAAGATGCTCCTGGGCACACCGAGGATTCTGAGAGGCAAGCTCAGAGAGGTGCCATTCTGCTTGCAGGCTCTTCATCAGGACAGGTCAGCAATGGAAACATTCCCAAACCTTTTGATGATCTACTATTAAAATGACAAGTTCAAATGTCAGCCCTACATGTCCACTGGTGTTGCTTCCCAGCACACCTTACTAGAATGTGCGGGTGGGTTTGTGATTCTCTGAGACTTTGTTCCTATCTTTCCACATATATTTGACCAGGCAGAAGTTATAACAATCGCCAGTGCTGCCCTGGCCTTTGCAAGATTTAGTTCTACTACATCTGGTTTGGGTTTGCAGTGATCACTTCTAGCAGAGTTGGAAGTACCTGCAACAGAATCTTGCCTGGGGTAAACTTACTTGGATGTAATGAACTACTTGGAAATGCTTGAATAGCATGGCATTAAGACTTGAATGTTCTAGAATCTGTGAGGTTGCCATGTAGAGATTTAAACAGAACATTCTAATTTCTGTGACTTCAGGGATACCTACTCTGCTTTCCATGTCTATCCTTTCTATAGATGAATACTGTTGCATCATAACAGGCTTTGGTCCATGAATGTTGCTTCTATTTAGTCTCCTTATCAATCTCAAACAAAGACACATGAGTCCCATATGTGTCATTCGTGTGTACGTGTGTGTGTGTGTGTGTGTGTGTGCATGTGTGTGTGTGTGTGTGTGTGTGTAAATGTATGATGATTCAAAAATTTCATCAGGTGAGACAGATTTTTCTCAATAATGTCTTTTATAATTACAGTGAATAAGCTGAAATAGCATTGACTTCAAAAGTCAAAGGCATAGCTTAGTTGGAGTGAGCAGGTGGCATTCTCTAATCAGGAGTGTGGCAAGCCCATAATGGTGTCTAATTTATTCCTTTGTGCCACTTAGAGCTGAACATGCTGGGTCCATTAAGGGTATGTCTATTTTGAGCCTTCTCATGTCAGTGACCTGAATTAACAAGTACATCCAGAGCCTCCTAAGAGCCTAGTAGTGGTTGAATTGTGTCCTCTAAGAGTATATTCAAATCCTGCCCTCCAGTAGCTGCACATGTGATCTAATGCAGAGCAGACATACAGGATTTGGGGTAGATCTTTAACCAGTAGGACTGGTGTCCTTTTAAGGGAGAGAGAAAGTATTTGAGACATAGATACACACAGAGGGGAAAAGCTCTGGAGTGGCATGTTTATCAGCAAAGGAAGGTGTGATGGTTTGAATAGGAATGACCCCCAAAGACTCACATGTTTGAATGTTTCATTCAAAAGAAGTGGCACTATTAGAAGGTGTGGCCTTGTTGGAGGAAGTACATCACTAGTTGAGGTCTCAGAAGCTCCAGCCCAGACTCAGTGCCTCACATTTACAAGAAGACCTGCAGCCTGTGGATCCAGATGTAGAACTCTCAGTTCCTTCTCCAGTGTCTGCCTGTTCACAGCCATGGTTCCCACCATGATAATAATGGACTAAGTCTCTGGATCTGTAAGCTGGTCCCAATTAAATGCTTTTATGAGTGTTGCCATGGTCATGGTATCTTTTCACATCAATAGAAACCCAAACTAAGACAGAAGGCTATGAATGGCCATCAATTGGGAAATTTTTCTCCTATAGTTTATGAAAGAAACAATTGCAATCTCTTGGTTTTAAACTTCTGACTACCTAAACTGTGAGAAAATAAGTTTCATTCATATAAAACTAAAGAGTTTGTGATAATTTGTGAGTATATATATGTGTCTATCATGTTATGTGTGTGTGGTTTGTGTACCTATAAACTTGGAGGCTTGAGGTCTATCCTTTATGTCTTTCTTCATCTACCCTCTGCTTTTATGTTTTGAGATAAAGTCTCTTGCTGAACTCAAAGCTCATCAATTTGTCTAGCCAATGAAATCAAGGGGTTTGCCTGCTACAGACATGCATAGCCATGTGTAGATTTTTAAACAGATTCTAGAGATCTGGACACAAGTTCCTGAGCTTACATGGCAGACTTGACACTTTACTGACTGAGCCAAGATAATCTTTAAAGGAAGCAACAAGATAACCCATGTTCTAGGCCAACAAATTCCATAAGGGAAGCTTTGCCTCTTCGATATTTATAACAGTGGAGTGTGTCTTTATGAGCTAGGATATAAAGCAGTGGTTCTCAACCTGTGGATATACAACTCCTTTAGGGGTCAAACTACCCTTTCACAGTGGTCACCTAAGACCATTTGCATATTATATATATACACACCACAACTCATGACAGAAGGAAAAGTATAGTTATAAAGTAGAAATGAAATAATTTTATGGTTGGGGGGGGTCACCACAACATGAAGAACTGTACTAAGGTGTTTCAGCATTAGGAAGGTTGAGAACCACTGGTAAAGGGGTAGTGGGGTGAACGAGGATATTCAACATTGTTGTGCATGACATTTGTTTTACATTATGTTTTTGCGAGGTGCCCATTGTGTTATGGCAAAGGTTCACATTTCAATTTTATTTTTGTAGCATGTAGTACCGATTCAGGTGAGTCAAAGTATTTCTGGCTCTCAAGATGGCAATCCTAATCCTTTAAGATGTCATTTATATGTACAGACTGTGAGAGGTAACCTGAGGATCACAGTGCCCATGTGAGAGCTTGTTATAAGGCTTTTATACAAAGTGTCAGCATGTGGCAAGGCTAGTAGGAACAAAACCCAAGCTTGCATGGTTCCTACCTGCCTATAGTGAGAAGACAGACACATTCCTGAGAAACAAAATGTGTCATAGATGTGGCTCTTTCCTGAACCCTCTACCAGTAAAACCCATGATCCTCTCCTAATCTATGTGCCTTAACTTTGGTACGAAAGAGTTAGGTGTGTTGGCACAGACTGAAATCTCAGCACTTGGGAGAAGATCAAAGAGTGTCACAGGTTGTATAGTGTGTCTGAGGTTACTCTAGGTCACAGGAGACTCTTATCTCAAAAACAATATAACTTACATGTAAGTAGGTCTAGCATGATTGATTAAATAACTGGGAAGGAAATAATGTTATAAAAACATGGCCAGAGTCATGTTGGCAAAGATGCCAACTTTGCAGTCAGACTCTTTTTTTTTTTTTTTTTTTTTTTTCAACTTTTATTAGATATTTTCTTCATTTACATTTCAAGTGTTATCCAGAAAGTTCCCTATATCCTCCCCCCTCCCGGCCCTGCTACCCTACCCACCCGCTCCCACCCCCTGGCCCCGGTGTTCCCCTGTATTGGGGCAAATAAAGTCTGCATAACCAAGGGGCCTCTCTTCCCNTACTCCATTGTATAAATATACCAAATTTTTTGTATCCATTCCTCTGTTGAGGGACATCTGGGTTCTTTCCAGTTTCTGGCTATTATGAATAAGGCTGCTATGAACATAGTGGAGCATGTGTCCTTGTTACCAGATGGAATATCTTCTGGATATATGCCAAGTAGAGGTATTGCAGGATCTTCTGGTAATACTATGCAGTCAGACTCTTGTAGAGACATTACCAGGTCACTTATAGGGTGTTGGTTTGTGGGTGAGTCACTTGACTTTTGCTGGTCTCGGTAATTTCATCTGGAACTTAAGGACTTGATAGTTTGTATATGAGGAATGCCCGTTCTAAAGAATCTCACAGAGCAGGTTCTGATTAAATGGCAGGGGACACTACAGAGAAAAGTTTCTAGGGCCTGCCCTGAGGCCAGTGCATACACTCTTCGAAGGTTCATTGTATCAGGAGTCCTGGGATGTGGAAGGATGTATTATGTAGAGGAAGGAATCTGTGATTGGGTTACATCTTTGGTTCTGATGGTTTATATTGTCTTGGACCTTTGGGGTGAGATAGACCTAAACAATCAGCACATCATGCAGTCATTGTGGTTAGAAGTGTTAGATGTTCAAGTGTCTGGAATTAACATCTTCCATTTTTCATGAGTCATTTTACACCTTTGTCAAAGGCAGGAAGTAGCCTTACTTTTTTATTTTAATGGTGAACTCATAATGGACAAGCATTTGCTGGAGCTCTGGAGTGGAATGAGTCCCAGCTGAGGTGTGAGGACTGTTATGGGCACCTTTTCTTGCATATTTATCTGTAACTGCTGACCCTATTATGGCTGGTAGGATTTACTCTTTTCTCTCACCACAGAAGGCTGTGATGGGAGATGTAGGGCAGCTGTGAAAAAGGGTATGGGAATCTTTACTAATGTTGCCAAGGATAGGGGGCTGGAAACTGTCTGATACAGAGATTCCTATTTCAAAGCCCATTAGAACTATAGATCCAAACCATTGAATATCACAGAAAGAGAAGCACGGTGAAAGATCAATTGCATATCCAGAAAGCATTATCTAATCAAACACTGGTCTGTAGGACCCCCAAAACATTTTCAGTCAGAGTAGAATGTAGACGGGGAAGAGTTTGCCTTCTCACTTTGAAGAAGCATAGTGTGTGTGTGTGCATATGTGCATGCGTATATGCATGCATGCATGCATGTTGTGGCATATATGTATATGTGTTGTGTATGTATGGGGTATGTACGTATGTCTGGTGTGTATGTAGTGTGTGTGGTGTATGTGGTGTGCATGTATGTGATGTATGTGTGTGTGGTGTATGTATATATGTGTGTGTGTGTGCATGAATGCATGTGTGTGGGGGGTATGTACTCTGTAGCCCTGTATTCTGTGGTAATATCTATCTTTGTTGCTGAGATGTATTTCTTGTGTACAGCAGAATGATAGATTCTGTTAGCACATCCATTCTATTTGCCTCTGTCTTTTTATTGGGGACTTGAGTTCAGTGATGTTGAGAGATATTAATAAGCAATGGTTATTAATTTGTTATTTTTGACATTGGTGGTGGTAGTGTGTGTTTCTGCATTGTGTGAAATTATTTCTTGTGTTTTCTTAAGTATACTTAGCTTCATTGGATTTGTGTTTTCCTTCTATTATCCTCTGTAGGGCTGCATTAGTGGAAAGATATTGTTTAAATTTGGTTTTGTCGTGATTGTCTTGGTTACTCCGTCTATGGTAATTGAGAATTTTGCTCGCTATAGTAGTCTGGGTTGACATCTTGGTCTCTTAGGGTCTACCAGATATCTGCCCAGGCTCTTCTGGATTTCAGAGTCTCTGTTGAGAAGTCAGGTATAATTTTATTGATATCCTTCACCTACTTGATTGTATTTTCTTGTATTTCTTTATATTTATTTGTTTCTTCTTTTAATGCTTCTACCTGTTTGAATGAATGTATTTTCCTAAATTTCTTTTAGGGATTTACTCATTTGTTCTTTAAAGACCTCTATCATCTTTATAAGATTGGATTTAAGATCATCTTGTGTTTCACTTTCCTTCAGATATCCAGGATTTGCTGTAGTGGAATAGTTGGGCTTCAGTGGTGCCATATTGCCCTGGCTCTTGTTGGTTTTGATTTTATGCTGTCTTTTAGGCATCTGTTTTTTTCCTGGTGTTGGCAGCAGGAGTTCTTGGGAATGGAGGGGGGTTGTGGGCCAGAAAAACTAAGGTTAGGAGAACTGACTTGGCTGGCTATGCCTCTGGTGGACCTCATTGGCAAGGGATTGGTGGGGGAATGTTCCAAACTGGTAGTGCTTGGTGCCCTTATGGGCTTTTCTCCCAGCTGCGTTCCAGGTAAACTTGGGAGAGAATTGGTGCGGCAGCTTTCCAAGCTGGGTATTCTTAGGGCCCCACAGGCTTCCATAGAGAAACAGATGGCTAATATTTCTGTATTAATTTTCCCCAATGCAATTGAGGTATCATTATGTGGAGGGTTATGATGTGGTCTGATACTTCATGGGTGTTATTTAAGCTGGCATAAAATAAAACCCTTTAATAAGGCAACAGTGTACATTAATCATGCATCCACTGACACAATTCTAAGCAATGTGTGTAATTCAACCACAGGACCATCTGAATGGGGAATCTTATGGTCTCCATCTTGCAGACCAGCACTCAAAGGCATGGACAGGTTGAATAACTTGAGAATGTTTTTAGAGCTAATATGTTGTTGAGCCAGGATGTAAACCTAAGTAATATTACCCACCCCAACACATTGCTAATATTATATGCTATGTGCTAATAATAGCATATAGCATTGTAATAACAGCTTCACAGAGAGTCTCTCCTTTCTTTCATCTAGCACTTCTTATTTTAAAGGAATTGATATGACAGGCTAAAGGAGTGTTATTGCTACCCTTTACATTGTTCTACAGTGGAATATAGACCAAGACATTCTATGAGACCAGTTATCACAGCAATTCAGATTATATTTGATGATATGTATTGGGTTCTCCAGAGAAATAGAACAGGATGCATACACATACACATGAATATAAATGCACACACACACATGCACATAAACACCAATGAAGACCTATAGTGAAAACTGGCTCACAAAGTCATGGACGCAGAGGTATCTGCAGGTTGCATCAGTGGGACTGATGCTATCAATCCCAATTCTTGTCCAAAGGCTTGAGAACCAGGGGCAGTTGGGAGAGGCAGTGGTAAGCATCTTGAGGTTCAACGTACAAGCAGGAGTTCTCATGGCTGACAGCACTATGGATGTCTCAGCTTTAATAGAGAGTGAAATTGGTCTCTCTTCCTTTAATAGAGAGTGAAATTTATATTAGAGAGTCCTTTATATTGTGCTTACACCCTCAGTAGATTAGGTGGTATCAGCCCACCCTAGTGAGCTCAGAGTCTTCCTGCTTGGCTCCAACTCAGATGTGAAGCTTTGCTGCAAATACCATCACAGACCTTGCTAGACAATTCTTCCTCCTGCCTGGGCATCCCATAACCCAGTCACTCTGCCAAGTAAAACTAGCTACCACAGGCCAAGGAAAACACAACGGAAGGCATGCTTATAAAAGGTCAAAGATCCAGTGACATTTCTAGCAGCTAAGCTGTGAAAAAATGGTCAAGAAAAATTATTAATTCTTAAAACGTTTAAAAATCATACTATTTTTGAATCGATACTAGTTGTGCACTTTTATGGAGAAGAATGTGATGTTTCCCCATATATGTGTACTATGTGTATGATTAAATCAAATGAATCATCTGGATTTTCTCCTGCTTACTAATCTTTATGATGATGCATTTGGAATTTATTCTTAGGATATCCAATGAACTATTATTAATTATAGTTGCTTTGCTGTATGATATATTGTATTACCCTAACCCTCAGCTCCTCAGGATGGTCCTTTCGGGGAGCCAGGTGAGAAGTGGAAGCAAACTTATTTATTGTAATAGTGGGGAATGCCTTTCTCTCCTCTGCCCATATCCCCTCAGTCTGGTTCCCTTCACTTACTCTAACCTTCTCCATGCTGTCACAAGTCTTATCTTAGTTTCTCTGTCAAACCTCCTTTTTCATGCTTTGTTTTCCTTGACATTAAAACTTCAATCTGTTTCTGTGACTGTGTCTCGTTTTCTCCAACAACAACCAAGAATTAAAGAGCTAATTCTTGGATATGTACTGAGCACACACCATACTGGAAAAAAAAAACCCAAAAAACATTAAATTATCAAGGTCATGAATTCAGTTAAAATTTTCTTTGTCAAGTTTAGATATAGTCTCCCACTGGTCTTTCTTTTGTTATTATAGTTGTTGTCAGAATTGAAGATGCTTTCCTTAAGCATCAACTTGGGCTCTAGTAACAAAAATCCCATTGCTTAGAGGGCTCCAAATCCAGTTCCGGAGGCTGGAAGTTTGAGATCAGGGTGCCAGTGTGGCTGGTTTCTGTGAGGGTCTCTTCCTGGTGATGGGCAGAGAGACAGAGACCCAGCCCTCTGGTTTCTATTCCTATAAAACCATTAATTCTATCCAAAGGATTCAGTCTTGTGGCTTCATCCAAACCTAATAATCTAACACAAGCGCCGCCTTCAAGAAGTGAATTATGAGAGTGCTGGGTCAGTCTGTAACATTCTTTGTTGAAAATACTAGATTTTCATGCAACTTTTCTACATAGATCTTAAGTCATGAAAAATTCATTGACCTTGAGTACTGGGAGAAGTGTACTTATTTTACAAGTGTTTTAGCTCAAGCGCTTCTTGTGGCTGAGTGCTTCGTTTATTTTAGGCTAAAGCTTTGGACAGGACAGAGGCCTGAGGCTGAGGAGCCGCTAAGAGGTGGAGGCACGGCCAGGCCCTGAGAGCTTGTCCTCTTTGCTATCAGAGGCAACAAAGTGCTTCTCTGTCTTCCTGGGAGAAGATTTTGACACGCACTTTTGAGGAGAAACAAAGTAAAATAAAACTCCTCATTTTACTGCTAAATATTTATAGACTCCTCTCCCGTCATCTGAAGCCTTATTTGTTTCAGGCCGAATCTGTGCCATTGATCAATTTGGAAGAAGTGAAGTCTTTCCAAACACTTACAGGACGTGAACCTCTGTGGCTACTTAGATGGCGCACTTTGAGTGTGTAATGTGTCAGACATTCTCCAATGGTGTAACAGACAGGAGTTTGAAACGGGATCAAGAATAAACTCAGATCCAATGTTGTAAAGTCCCCGCCACCTTGATGATTTGTCTGTTAGTTTCACTAAGTAAAAATCCCGATTCCCTCAGTCCCAGAGCACAGTGAGGTGGAATTGACATGCAAGAGCAGGAAGGGAAACTACATGTGAACTACCAGACAAGAAGGTTGTTCTGCAAACATTATCTTAACGTCCATGTTTTGACAGTGTGACCAATTCACTGAGAGTGCCGCCATGTGAATTTCATTTACAGTACATGACTTCAAGGAAAATTCCCAGGACACAGGGCATTGAGGTTATGTGCATAGGAGTCTCCTCCACCAGGAAAAGCCTTCCAGAAAGCCTTGTTTTCAGAATGTCTATATAACATTAATTAATATTAACAAGAATTATTTCTGAGCACAGAGAGAGACAGCTTTCTTCCCATCTACCTCCTGGATTGTTGTGGTTTTACCTTTCCTCTTGAGTGAGTTATAGCGGAGCACGGTGCTCATTAGCGGCGCAATAAAAATGTGCCGTTAGTAAATAAAAATAACTCTTTGTAGTCCCATCGTGATTTTGATCAGCAGAGCTTTCATGGCTCATTAATTTTTGAAATACCTCGGCAAAATATAAAAGTGTCAAGAATGACTACTCTCACTTTGTGAACAGAGAAACTGAGGTATTTTCAAGAAACTCCGCCAAGGTCACTCCGGGTTTGGCAGAATCGGGGGTTATGACACATTAACCAGATAATTAGAGCAAAGATAAGCTGTGCTCAGCAGAAACCAATAGCGTCTCTGATTCTGGCGAGGAGCTGTGAGCAGTATCACTCAGAAATAAATAGTCTTCATTTAGCTCTTATTCTGAATTATTTCTTCTATTTCATGTTGGAGAGCTGTCTTCAACTCCCCGTGAAGACTGTTTAAAAACGGGGGGAGGTGATCCTGCCTCTAAAGTGCTTGCCCTTTAAAGCATGAGGAACTGAGCATGGGTTCTCAGATACACTACAAGACAAAACAAACAAACAAACAAACAAACAAATAAACAAAAGGATGGGCCCAGCAGTGTGCATGTGCAACCGCAGTTCTGGGGAGGCAGAGCTAGGCAGACTTCTGGCAATTATTGATCAGGCAGTCTACCTACATCAGTGAACACCGTGATCACTGAGAGAACTTGTCTCAAAAAGTACAGTAAAGAGCAATGGAGGAAGAAAACATTGAAATGAACTCGGGGCGTCCACCTGCAAGCGTACATGCACACATCCTCACAGGGACACATGTATACATCACACACACACACAGAACACACCCCCAAATTATAAAAAAGATAAGTAAATAATTGTATATATTATATAATTATTTATAATTATACATATTTATAATATATAAAATATGTATAATAAATTATGCAATATGTACAATATATAAATATATGATATAACATATGTATAATAAATTATGCAATATGTACAATATATAAATATATGATATAACAATGTATAAGCATATATTATTATAGAGTATATAAATATTTTATATATATATATATATGTATGTATGTGTGTGTATATATATAATTTGTTTAGTCATCTAGATGTAAGCACTCCACTATCGACAAATTTTGAAGGATATCATGATTCGAATGCAGGTTAAAAACAGAACTCTTAATTTTTTCCAAAGGCCAACTTATTTTCAACTTAGGACGCAATAAATCGTGGATTGTTGTTTTGGAGTAACTAAATATGAGGACTTAGCACGCTTTCACAAAAAGGCCATGGCACAATGTAAGTAACTGCAGATTCAGATCAGCATGCTCCACCAATAATACGTTGGCTCAAAACTTTGAAGGAGACAGCAGATCACATCTGTCTGCCAAATGAGTCCCCAAGGAAGCAACTCATGAATTATTAGCATAAAGTTTTTTCTTCACATAATTATTCTACATGACTTTTCTGTGTTATGGGCACTTAAAATTTCAAAGGCTTATGCCTTGGGGGCTCCTGTAAAGGGGAATGGTGTATAAGAACAGGGATTACCTAGTTTGTGTGAATAGGCAAGGGTGTATACACACACACACACACACACACACACACACATCTCAAACATCTCAAACACGCAGCCCTCATATACATGCATACATATCACACACACACAATCTCCACATACACAGAGATACATACCCCACACAATACACTCCACACAGAAAACACACATATACCACACTCACACACCACACATACATCACACAAATACATATAACCCACACACCTACAGACACACAAACAAGGAAATTGGCATTTTCTATCTGTGTTTCCACTTCCAAGTTCTTAATATCTAACTGTTTTCTTCATAGCAGCCCTTTACGACCGCCTCCCTGTTCTTTGGCTAGCTGTTTACCTCTGTGATGTCTATTTTGTTTCCTAGTACTTTATGTTTCTCATATCATTATCTCTGGGACTCCTCAGATGAAATCCAACAGTGCTGCTCTTTTCAAATATGGCCCATCACCCTCTCTTGGGACACCTGAGGTGCTAATTAAAGTGTATACTCCTGAGTACAGATACAGACAACATCTCATAATCACTGTGCTGAGAACCTTAAAGTATATAATTTAATGCAAACCCTTTAGGAAATTCATGTACACATTAAACTCAAGACCTTTTCCTGTCTCATAATCATAGCTTATACTCTGCAACCCTTACTGAGACCTGGATATTAAGTACTTCATGCATAATAACTTCTCCAGTGTTCACAGAAACCTTTGACATGTTATGGCGTTATCGTGTAAAAATCTCACCATGGACTTATATCACAATCGGCCATTTCCTAATCCAGAAGCAGCTAGCTTTATTCCTAATTCCAAACCTCAGAAGCAGTTAAGATGTTCCTCAAGAGGTGGATGGATATACCCCGTTGCATTCAGAAAATGCACCCTTCCTTAGCACTACAGAGAACTGAGGTTCTCAAAGCCACCTGACCCCATGAAGACCCCAGAATGCTTCTTATTAAGTGAGAAATAGACATTAATCAGGAAAATCTATGTTGTCGTGATTCCAACTATTTGGCTTTCTAGAAAACAGTATCTATGAGATGGAAAGATCAATGGATGTCAGTGTTTGGGGTTAGGGAATGGGAACAGGGGAGCAGAGAGGACTGTTTAAGACTATGAAAGTACACTGTATGGCATCACTTCTTACTAATGTGTGACACTGCTTGCAGGTGTTGACAGGGGAGGTGGCTGGGTGTGAGGCCCTGGGACAGGGCCAGCATGGACTGTGTGGGGATGCTCTTTATGGATCTTTATTTTCTGCTCAGTTTCTCTGTCAACCTGAAGTTGCATTAAAATCGGTCACCATGGAGCTGGGTGTGGTGACTAATCTCAACACCTGGGAGGCAGAGAAAGGAATTCAACAGTTCAAGGATGCTTTTGGCTGCACAGTGAGTTCAAGGCCAGCCTGAAGTACATATGACCCCACCTGAGTACAAAGCCCCTCTGAAAGGTGAAAACAAACCAAACAAAACCAAAAACCCAAACAGTAAGTTTGTTTAAAAAAAAAAGTTAGTGCCAATTTTCATAGAGTGATAATGATTTTTGTATGAATGAAGAAAATGTCTTTTTGAGAGATAAGCTCTGAGCTAATTAAGAGTGAAATATCAAATGTCTGTGGGTTGAGCTTTTCAGCCTTGCATTTATATGTATGTGTGTAGACTATAAGTATAACTATATATGAATATTTATACAGCAATAGGTAGCCATTATTAAATTCAGACAATAGCTATAGAGTAATTTCATTATGTAATTTTTCCTACTTTTATATATTATCACACATTTATTCTTTTTGTTGGTGTGCTGAGCTGGCAAGATTCTTGCCACTTCATCTTACCTCAGGCTCACAAACAATAGGTTTGTGCCCTATTAAGCTGAGACCCTAGTCCTGCACTATCGTGGTCTGTCAGCTTAGACCACACACACTGGGGCTTCCCACCCTGCGGAATAATCTGGTATGAAATGAGACAGTCTGGGGTCAGGGAGGGGAAGTGGGGCTGGGCACCCACCTTTTTAAAAAAAGCACCAATATGCATCAAGAGCTGAAAATCACTCTTGTGTGGTGTGCTCCATCCTCAGCATATGTATATGTACGTGTACGTGTATGTGCACCTGTATATGTATGTGTATGTGTATATGTATATGGTGGCCCAGGAAATGGTTCAGTGTAAAGGAGCTTGCCTCTGAGCCCGATTACTTGAGACTGATATAGCAGGAGAGAACCCATCCCTTCAAATTGTCTTCTAGCCTCCACACACTTACAATGGTATTTGTGTTCCCCCCTCTAGGCTTCCCCCGTGTAGAGATAAAATAATGAACGAATTTTATGGCTGCCTATAAATGCAGAGATATCACTATTAGCCATTTTCTAAATATAGAGAAAATGATTCCATAGTGGTGTTGTCTTCCAGAGCCCAGAGTCTCCTAGTCGCTCCCTACTGTCCCCATCTTGGCTGGTGTAACTGCTTGCTAGCTAGCTAGACCAGAGATGAAGTATACTAAATTTGAGTTTTGGTGTATTGAGCATGAAGTCTGTGTCCAGCATCTGGGTAGCATTTTTCAAGTTTCTTCTCACTTTTATAAACACGCACAAGGAAGGCATGATGTGGCTATGTTCCAGATGAAGGAACGGGGGCTGAGGTGTTCCTTTATTTTTCTCTTCACCAAGAATTCCTAGGTATCCCTTCCACCTCACCCCCGAGTGGTCTCTGGGCCCACTCCTTGACCTGCGTGCATGATGCCGGCTCATCTCTAGGAGGCCACACATGGATGCGCGTCTTCTGTTCTCTGTGGCTTCTTTCATTTGCTCATCATCGCTCTCCAACAGCACTGTTAAAACTCAGGTCTCATCCACATGGTGGCTTACAACCATCCATAACGAGATCTGGCGCCCTCTTCTGGAGTGTCTGAAGACAGCTACGGTGTACTTACATATACTAGATAAAATAAATCTTAAAAAAAAAAAAAAAAAACCTCAGGTCTCATAATTGAGCGAATAGACTAAAAAAAAATATTTAAACAACACACCACTCAAACTATTTCTTAAAAAGGCAATTTTCTACTGTAGATTTAGAAGCCGACAGATCTATTTTAGCCCCGCATAATTTCTGATTAACTAATTTAATCTCTCAGAAATTGCATAAGCAAACCTGGAACAAGCCACCATCAATTTGTTGCCTTTTGATGTAACATAATATTTTCAAAAAATGAACCAAATAGGTAATTAGCCCCCAGGCAGAGCAAATGACACTAATAGCAATCTCCTAGAACACTTTTTATTTTTATTTTTATTTTTTTGGTGGGACGACTATACAGGAAAATGAAGCTATGCCGACCATGGGTTAAAGCCTTGTTTGTGCCCTATTAAGCAAAGCCTTGGTAAGCTAATGCCTAACCCAATGCCTTATAGGAGGGGCTAAGAAAGGAGGGAAAAGTAGCTCAGCTACTCCACTACCTAACGTGCTGGGGAGGGAGATTGGATTTTAAAGTTCTGTAGGGAGCCCACCTCTGGTTTCTTTGAATTCCTTTTTTTTTTTTTTTTTTTTTTTTTTTTTTAAAGCAGGATAAATTTACAAATAACCATCTCAACTGTAGTGGGTAGGGTAGAGATCTTGGTATTTTGACCAGGAGGCATAGTGATCCATGCACTGAAGACCCCGTGTGCAATGGGTGAGAAAGCTGAGTTTAGGGTCTGAAAGCTGTGACCAGCTCCAGATTAAATGGGGACACTCACAAGCATAAAGGGGGAGCACTCACAAGCAAGCTGGACTTTGGTCAGAACATTGTCACAGAAGGCCACAGAAGGTTCTGTTCCATTCGGAAGTCTAGTGGCCCTTTTCTACTAAAATATAGTGATGTCATTGCCAGAGAGAATTCACTACATGGGAAGACCTGTACACCCCAAATATGGATGCACCATCCTCTGGACAAGGGTTGGGGTGAAAAAGGATCATGGGAAATTTCTTTTTTTTTCCTTCATTCTGGTCAACCTTGCTTGCTCTGGTCTGCCCCACTGGCTCCGGCTGTCCTCGTTCGGTCCCACTCGCTCTGGCCAGCCCCGCTCACTCCGGCTAGACTATCCAGTTGTCATGATGTGAGCTGTTTTGCCTGCCACATTTTTTTCATGGTAGAGTGAAACAATGAACCAAACTGAACTAACACATTATATAAAACACTGTCTATGACTCAAGGTGCTCATTACATTGTTAAACATTCATAGAGCAAAGGCAAAACAAAAATCAGAGCCCCTGATCCTTTCTTGTTCTGCACCAGCATTCTCCCTACTGTTCAGATTGCCCCTTTCCTGCTTTTACCTCTCTTGCCCAGTTATTCATTCTGCCCCCACCCCTTATACAATTCTTTACAATTTATACAATTCTTAGGTTCAAAATGGCCCCCCCAATGACAATGCTAATGGCAGAATCCTTATTGGGTAGGCAGAAGCTTAAATTCAGCATTCCTTAGGAATCTCTAAAGGCCAGTTTCTGTTTACCCAGAACCTCCATTAATCTGCCCCTAAGGCCAACTACCTATGGCAAGAGCATCTAGCTCCCTCTTAATCAAACAGCCTGCATCAGTTGAACACCCCCAGCCTGCTGGCTGTCTTATAAAATCAGCCTGCTAGTCTGCCATTTTGCTTCTCTCTGCCTTCTTCCCCGGAGAGATTGACTTGGCAGTTTGATCTCCAATAAACCTTTCTTTCTACCCACAGAGTAGTCTAGTTTGGTAGTTTCCCTAGGCTTTAATCTACTATTTGTTCTTTCGATTTTAATTAATTTCCACATTTAGTTTAATTATTGCCTTTTTTTGGAATGGTCCCCTCACCTCAAGTTTAGTAGGGGTGTTGAGGCTGATTGTCCTACATATGTATTCTCAGAGTGGATAGCAAAACTTACACTCAGATGATCAGACTCTGGAAGAGGAGGTCAGCCCTCACAAGCTCATTCCTCATTGCAGCAGAGAACTTAATTGGCTTTTAGGAGGTGGAGATCAAAACTTCAGATCTGCACAAAAGAAGGGAGAGGCTGGCCTTTCCAACTAGCTTGTTGCCTCTGTGATAAAAAGGGAGAGGAAGGAGAAAGTTTGGGAAGCCATCTGGAGGAGTAACAACAATAAGCTGAGTACATGCTTGCTTAGTATGCATGAAGCCATAGGACACATCCCAGTTGCTAGATTTCATTACTTGCCCTGTCCTTATTTCAGGACCAATTTTCTCATGTCCCTTTTAATACCAAGGTAGAAATAAATGTCACAACTTTACCTCCTCTCATCTCCAGTGCAGATGCCAAAAGCTGTCAATTCTAATTACTTCCATACTACATGTTACTAACTCAAGACATAGTTTGTCTTAATTATCAATTAGGTCAATATACTTTAATTTTCCCCTTTGGACCACATGTTAAGTCCTATATATTTGGGACTTGCCAATGTTTTTCCTCAGAGAGAGAGAGAGAGAGAGAGAGAGAGAGAGAGAGAGAGAGAGAGAGAGACTCTTTAACTATGTGTATATTTTTAGTTTCTGTCTTCAGTGAAGTAAAATCTTTTCTGTATTTTGCCACCTAATCATGTGTGCATGTGCTTCTGAGCATGCTCACTGTGAAATGTCTCTGGTCTGGTTGAGCTGGGTGCTATAAGAAAGCAGGCCGAGCAAGCCATGATGAGCAATCCAGTAAGCAGCACCCGTCCATGGTCTCTGCCTCAGCTCCTGCCTCCAGGTTATTGCCCTGTTTGCGTTCCTGTGCTGACTTTCTTCAGTGGTGAACAGTGATCCAAGAGCATAACCCAAAAAACCCTTTACTCCACAACTCACTTTGGCCATGGTGTTTCATCACAGCAATAGTGACACTAGGTCAGACACAGAGTATGGGTCCCTGAAGGTAGCCCCTGTTCCAGAAGGGCGCCCAAGACCTCACTCTTCAAAGCAAAATCTTCCCAGTGGGGTAAAACTTTCAGGCATGCCCTGAAACTCTGACATGAGCCTAAATTTTGGTAGAAATCCCAGTAAGTTAGAGAAGCCAGGCATGTGGATGTGTTTGCCTTACTGAGCTTCAGTATTTCTTTGGTGCAGTCTTTCTGTTGTTTATTCCTCTCTCTTGGAATTGAAATGTTCATACTGTTATTGTATATTGGAAATTTATAAGGTGTTTTTGATTTTATAAGACCTCACAACTGACAGTTTGTTCTGAGCCAGAGAAAGAACTTTGGAATAGGATTTTTGAACCCAACTGTAACTATTAAAACTTTGGAAAATTTAAATACTTTTCTTATCAAATTTATTTCTCTCTCTCTCTCTCTCTCTCTCTCTCTCTCTCTCTCTCTCTCTCTCTCTCTCCCTCTCCCTCTCTCTCTCTTTCTCCCTCTTCCTCTCCCTTTCCCTTTCCCTCTCCATCTCTCTCTCTTTCTCTCTCTGTATCTGTGTGCACATGCCACACTGCATGTATGCGAGTCAGAGAACAACTTGCCAGAGTCAGGTATCTTCTTCCACCTTGTGGATTCTATGGATTGAACTCAGGTTGACAGACCTGGTGGTAAACACGTTTATCTGTTGATCTATTTACCTTACCACCCAGAGGCTTTAGAAACTCTTAAAGATGAGGTCAGTACCATGTTTATAGTTATAATATAGCTACAATCCTTCAGGGGATTGTAAAAAGATGGGATGTTGTAGTTTTGAGTGTTAAATGTCTCTCATGGGCTCATGTGTTAGATTTATCCCTGGATGGCGATGCTATTGGGAGGGAAATGTGAGGATATGGGGAAAGACATAGGTTACTGGGTATGTAGCTCCATAGGTTTATTTGGTTTAGGTGGTCCCTTCCCCTCATTATGCTTTCTGGTCCAGTGGAATAAGCTGATCTACCCCAAAAATGATGAGTTTGAACCTTTAGAACTATGAATATAACTACATCCTCTTGTCTTTTTAGATGATTCTGTCAGGTACTGGGTCATATCATTGAGAAGCTCTTACTAAGACATCCTCAAAGCAAGCATCTTGAACACTGGCATCAAATTGTATCATTTTTTCATCAAATCAACCTTTTAAACCCCTTCACTCACCTGATGTGCCTAACCCTCATTCCTTACCCCCAGTGTCGCTGTGTGCCCCTCTCTGCACTTTCTTTTTTGCCTACTTCTCTGTGGTATAATCAGTCTGCTCACTTGCTGCTACCGTCTATCTGCTTAAAAGATGCTCTTGATATTTTTATCTATCAGCTGTTTATTGTTTGTCTGTCCCTCATTTGTCTATCATCTTTCTCTATCTATTTATCTATTTATCCATCCATCCATCCATCCATCCATCCATCCATCCATCCATCTATCATTTATCCATCTGTCATCTATCTATCTATGAAGCACTCGAAGTAATTACTGGCTTTAAGATTTGTGTTAGAATTTTAAAGATTACATGTATCTTTTTGTGTGTGTGTATGTGCAGGAATTACCACAAGATACAGGTGGATGCTGGAAAAAATATGTAAGTCACACAGCTCCTGGGAACTCTTTTTCTTCTTCCGTCATATGGGTTCTGGGGATTGAACCCAGGACCTTAGGCTGGCTGGCAGGTGTCTTTACCTGATGAGCCATCTTGTCAACTTCAGCTAATCTATTATCTATCTATCTATCTATCTATCTATCTATCTATCTATCTATCTATCTATCTATCATCTATCTACCTACCTATCTACCTTCATTCATTGAGAATTTCATGCAGAGAATTTTGATATTAATTCTCCTCTATCTTCTCCTAGATCTATCCCTTTTCTACCTATACACTTGTGTCTTCTTTCTTCTTTATTTCATATATCAAGTTGAATTTGTGCCACCTATCTATTCTTGATTGTGTATGCAGACGCTCAAGTGTGCTCCTGCTACCAGTCGTCCATTCTTAAAGAAAATGGAGCTCTATTCCCCATGCAGCTCTCAACTTCCAGCAGCTTTTCAGCCAGGGGGTGTGACTTTGTGTCTACCTCCTGTTACCACGCTGGGATTTTATATGCCTTGATCTTGCATGGGTCTTGTATATGTTGGCACAATCAATGTAAGGTCACACTGGCAACTGAACAGTTGTATCACTGTTTCTTGGTAGTTATCCAGAACATCTGATTTTTTAAAACAAACAAACAAACAAACAAACAAACAGACTTTTTATTGACTCTGTGATTTTCATATCATGGACCCCATTCCTGCTGATCTCCCCATCCCCTCATATCCACCCTTCCCCCTTGCAACACCCCCCAAATAAAAATACACACACAGACAGACAACAAAAACTAAAGCATAGAAAACATCTTGTCGTGGAAGCTGCAGTGTGTCACAGTGTGTCATGGTGTGTCCTACAGCACACCCCTCTGTCCACAGATCTTTACTTGCAATTGTTCATTGCAGTGAGTCTTTGGTCTGCTTCAAGATCTTTGGCCTATGTGACATCATCAATATGAGATCCTTATCGGGACTCCTCCCAATATCCTGTTGTTGCCTTGTGTCATGGAGATCTATGATGGCAGGTATGGGATGGTGGGGTTATGGGGGGCCAGAGGGGACATCACCTCCATGCTGGTGCCACCCCATGGCAGATGAGTGGCAAGGTCAGTTCTCCCACTCTCACACCTTTAGGGCTGGTTTACCCCACACCCTTGCCACCAGAGGCCAGCTCCACTGTGCTGCCTGTGTGAGTCACAGGGCCTGCTCTCTCAGTTCTGCCATCAGTAAGAGGTGGGGCCAGCTCACCTGAGTGTCACAGCCATTTAAGAGGAAATAATTCTGCACAGCCCCTGAATATCCATCTGGTCCTTCTACAGCTGCCCCACCAGGGATGTCCCCATGTTCTCTAGTGGAAATGGGAGCCACTGATATCAACATCCACCCCTGCATAGCTACAGACTCAGACATTGTCCTCAATGGCAGCTCAGGTTGGGACCTTGCCATGGCCCCAGATTACAGAACTGGCCACTCACAACACGTTACTCCTCTCTACCCTGGAGTCTCCAGTTCCATCTCTCTTTATAATGCTCAAGAGGCTCCACTTTTCTTTCTTCCCCACCTGACCACCACATATTCACACATTGGGGTGGCTCCCACTGCAAGCTAGCCACACAGCTGGCAGGCCTATGGTGACATCTTTCATCCATGCATGGCAGTCCATAAGTCTATCTTCCTCCTCCCATGCTACACTTCCTGGAGTTGATTTGATCTTTATGAGTCTCAGCCATAAAACATCTTTGGCCCCCAAGCCAGGCATCAAGCTAGGATGAACAAAGGACTGCCATCTGCTCTGCCTCTGCCTTATGTAAGAGCAACACCACCAACAAGGCGACTCTTTGCCCATTGCCAGGTGTGGCACTTACAGCTTTCACTTCAGAATGCTCTGTTCTAAATGGGACATCACACTCCCCCTTCCAAGGTTCAGGGATCATTCAGTGGCTTTTGTTTTTGTTTGTTTGTTTGTTTGATTGTTCTTCTTGTTGTTGCTTTAATGAAGCATATATTCACATAAATTAATGTTAGTTTCTGTGTGGTCCATTTTCCTGGATGAGTGTGAGAACTCTATTTTTTTTTCCCCTCCATCCTCCCTGTACCATAACTTGGCAACGCAGGGATGTTCTAGGCTTGGTTTCTGAAGAGGAGGGACTTCTATTTAGGAAATGATTCTCAAAATTTTACCCCCAATAAGAATGCAGTTTAACCAGAACACAAAACAAAACAAAACAAAACAAAACAAAACAAACTAGAAAAGCTTTTGGAAATCATCTTTTGTTTTATCTTTAGGTTAAACAACTGAAGACAGTTCACTTTATTGTTTTAAAAAGTACAAGCAGGCAGAAGAGCTCTTCTGCCACATGATAAAAAGACAAGAATTATTTATATCCACCAAATTATAAACTAGTGCTCTTTCATGGGAATCTTGCTACATCGTGTTCCAATTGTGTACTCCTGATTAAGATGACCTACTCACTGGCTTCATATTTGTATAAAAGAGGAAATAGGGCCTGCATTTGCTCATAATGGCCAGGAATACAAGTTTGGTGAGCTGTCTTAAAGTGTTTTAAGTAATTTTAAGAGCTATATGAGAGGAAGTTATTGTTATTTTGATATTTTCATGATTAAGTCCTCAATATGGGCAGTACTCACTGTTCCCCCGTGGTAGCTATTAGGAGGTTTGAGATGTCACATACAGGAAAGTACACGGAATCTGGGGACATAGAGAATTTGGACTCCAGTTGCTCTGATGTGTGACATAGGAGAAGCTGATTTCTCTTAAATCTGTAACTAGGGTTGATGAGATGTTCAAATGAAATCAAAACAATCAGAGAAATAACTCAAGTAAAGGNTGTTCCCCCGTGGTAGCTATTAGGAGGTTTGAGATGTCACATACAGGAAAGTACACGGAATCTGGGGACATAGAGAATTTGGACTCCAGTTGCTCTGATGTGTGACATAGGAGAAGCTGATTTCTCTTAAATCTGTAACTAGGGTTGATGAGATGTTCAAATGAAATCAAAACAATCAGAGAAATAACTCAAGTAAAGGCTTCAAGGAGTCTTAGGTCATTCTGGGAAGCAAATTATTCCAGCTCCTCTGAATGAGTGGCTGAAGATCGGGTGAACAGTTGTGGGACTAATCGTTGCTTAAGAAAATATAAATTTCACACAGGGAAGAAAATTTTTTTCCTTTCCTTTCCTTTCCTTTCCTTTCCTTTCCTTTCCTTTCCTTTCCTTTCCTTTCCTTTCCTTTCCTTTCCTTTCCTTTCCTTTCCTTTCCTTTCCTTTCCTTTCCTTTCTCCTTCTCCTTCTCCTTCCTCTTTCTTTCTTTCTTTCTTTCTTTCTTTCTTTCTTTCTTTCTTTCTTTCTTTCTTTCTTTCTTTCTTTCTTTCTTTCTTTCTTTCTTTCTCGAGACAGGGTTTCTCTGTATAGCCCTGGCTGTCCTGGAACTCACTTTGTAGACCAGGCTGTCCTCAAACTCCACCTCCAGAGTGCTGGGATTAAAGCTTCTCTCTCTCTCTCTCTCTCTCTCTCTCTCTCTCTCTCTCTCTCTCTCTCTCTCTTAGGCTATAGATTCCTGTGGTTTCATTGAAAGTTTATTGCCCAAGCAGTTTGTTACTCCTCAAACTCTGAACATAGCCCACAATAGGCAAGTGCCCTACTTTGATGGTATGCTTTGTAAGTTCTAGAAGTACATAGTTGGGAAGACTTCATTCACTCAATATTTCTTTCACAACTTTTCTCACTTCAGTGGGTGAAAATACATAGCAATTTAAAATATTGTTATTAAAACAACGAAACACTATCACCCAGTGTTAGCAGGGAATTATAGCTGATGACAGTGATGCATAATTAAATTAGACATGGATATTTATTATTTACCAAATGTGATGAGCTACTTCAGTACTTTATATCTTAATGGATTCATTACTCATGCTATAATATGGATAATGTCCCCTCACAGTGAGGATAGCCACTTCAGTGATGGTGGTGTTAAATCACTCACCTAAGGTCCTACAAGGAGAAATTCAAACCACACAAGTAAGCAATATACCAAGCCTCAGGGAATCCCCAGGAAGCAGGTGAGAAAACACATATCTATTCCCCATGAAATAAACTCATGTCGAGAGGTAGCGGAACAATAGGATGTATGATAAATTTAAAACTCTGCCTAATGAAAACTTCAGTGGCTTAAATACAAAGATTTATGTAGCAGAGAATCCCGGTGAATATTAATGTGTTGTCCCAGCTTAATTTCCAATTGCCCTAAAATACAGTTTGTATTTACCTCCCAGATCCGGGTTATAGTTCATCATAGCAGGGAAGTCAAGGCACAGGGATGACATGAAGCTACTGGTCACATCCAGTCAAAAGCAGAGTAGGTGTGCATACACACTTCCAGGGCTCAGCCGACTCTCCCTTTCCATTTGGCCCAGATCATGTAATGGTCCCACCCACAATTCAGGATGGGTCTTCCCATCTCATTTGCCCTAAAAAAGAAAATCCCTCAAAGGTCGATCTCATTGCCACAGTTCAACCTAATCTAGACGATTCCCCAGGAGACTCCCTTGGCAGGTGATTCCGGGTTGTGTCAAATTGACAATTAAAACTAATCAACACTAACAATGTGTGTTGAAAAAAGATAATCATTAAATTCAATTAGGTGTTCCAAAAAATACAAACACAGACATTCTAGTTTCTATGTTTCTGTGGTTCTAGGTCCAATGGCTTTATCATTCTGAAGAATTAGGCTAAAGGAGTACATTGGGTGCAGTTAATATACTAGTTTTATTTTTAATACATCTCAATAGAGATTAGATATGTGCTATACCCAAGGCATAAAGCTTAAGGAAATATGACAGTTGATGGAGTAGCAGACTGCACACAAGTTAATTATTTGCTATTTATGATTATACTACTGATTCAGTATAAATTAGTGTAAAACATGCTCTGTACCTGTTAGCTGAGTTAGTGCAAAGGGCCTCCTATATCTAGTGAGGTACAACATGCTTGATGTACAAGCAGCTTATAAACCAAGTCTATGCTTACAGCTAAGATACCCAGTTTTGGCCAACCACAATGGCTGCTACATCACTCTATCAAGATAGCTGATTTCAGTCAATCCCAGATTGAAGGGTGTCAAATTATTCTCCAATAAGGCAAATGCCAGATATCACCAGTCGGGCAATGTAGAGATCTCTATTTTCTCTCTGAAGTGTCTGCAGTGTTACTCTTTCTGCCTAGAATTTCTTGGCTACTCCAGGTACTTCCCATGAATTTTTAAGGTTTTGGTATTTTTTTCTCCCTGGATGTGTGAAGAATGCCATTGGAGTTTTGATGGGAAATGTGTTGAATCCATAGATGGCTTTCAGAAATATGGCTGAGTTTACAGTACTAATTTTGCAGGTCTCTGAACTTGAAATGTTTCTCCGTGTTCTAGGTCTTTAATCTCTCCCTTTTTACAGCTCTCAAAGCTTTGTTTACATAGGTAAGGTTCATCATCTTGGTTAGATTTATTCCTATCCTTTTTTTTTGTTTTGTTTTAAGTTTATTGTGAATGGGCTTGCTAGTTTTCCTGATTTCTCTGCAGCTTTGCTTTTGGATATAGAATATATATATATATATATATATATATATATATATATATATATATATGTATTTGCTTTGAATGCATATTCTGTCATGTTGCTGATAGTATTTGTCATATTTAATAGTTTTCTGGTGGGCTTTTTAGAGGGTTTATTTATTTATTATTAAAATCACTTTCTTTTTATTTAATGTGTGGGCTGTATCTGTGGAGAGCAGATGCGTTTATCAGATCCCTGGGCTTAGAGTTACAGGCAGTGTGAATTGCCTGATGTGGGTACTGGAATTTGAACTCCATAAACACAGCAAATCATCTCTCCAGCCCCACGTTTGTAGAACAATTCAATTAAAAAATATCTTATAAAGGAGGATATGTTGACTTTTCCCATTTGTATGCCTTTTCCCACTTTCTCTTGCCCTCTCACCTACAGGCTTCACAGGCTGTGATGTTTTAAGAGTATCCCATCTCAGCGACCAGACCTCATTCTAAGTTTCAAGGAGAAAAGCTTTCACTTTCCCCCATTGAGTGTAATACTGGCTCAAATTGCGTCGCAAACAGCTATGATGCACGTGATACACACATGTTACACCAAGATGTTCTTCTTGTAGTCTTAGTATCTTCAGGGATTTTATTGTGTTAAAAAAAATATAAAGAAGTTTCTCAAAGACCTTTTCTCCACCCCTTTACAATAACTTTGTGATTTCTAACACTGAGCTTAGGTATTGTGTTAAATTTCTCAGTTGGCAGCTGTGGAAATTACCTTTGTGTTCCTGGTGATTGCGTGTGATCTTCTAAATGTGTTGTTCAATTCTCTTTACAGGTCCTTAGTTGAGAATTCTCCATCTATGCTCACCATAGAGAGCTGTCTGGAGGCTTTTGTTGTTGTTGTTGTTGTTGTTGTTGTTGTTGTTGTTGTTGTGTCTTTGGTTTTGGCATCAGGATGGTACCTGCATTACAGACTGGGCTTCCTACTGTTCTCCCCCTCTCTATTTGCAGAATAACTTGAAGAGCATTGGTGTGCATTCTCTGAAAATATGATGGAATCCAGCAGGGTTTCTGTCCCAGCTTGACCTTTGCTTTCTTGGGAGACGGTCACTGCTTCAACCTTGGTGTGTGCTATGCATCTTTTAAAAATTATTTGCATCCTACAGAATTAACTTTGTAGTTTATACATGTCTCTGAGTTTATCTTCTTCCTTGGGATTTTCCAGCTTAGTGGATCACGGGTTTTCAGAATACTTCCAAATGACCTTCTAGATTTCATTTATAGCCATTGTAAGGATCCATTCTTCATATTTAATGTCATTGTTTTGTGTCTTTTCTCATTGGTTGATGTAGTAAAGGGTTTATCTTTTTTTGTCTTCTTTTTGGGTTCTTTGAAGCCCTTTGTTCCTTGATTCTTCATATTACTCTTTTATTCCCCATTTCACTAGTTTCTCCTCCATTCCTCCATGTTTGCGTCTCACCTACTGACTTTGACTATTGCTTTTACTTATTTTTCTAAGGCCCTTAGGTTCGTAATTAGCTGAGATTAACTGTCTCCGAGGTTTTGATTTTTGATTAATCCTCAGAGATTTTCTGTTGTTTTTATGCCCTCCCCCCCCCAGCTCCCCCCAACAGCTTGAAACCATCTCAGAGTCACCTTGGCTGTGTAGCATTCTAATGTTAAGATTGCTTGTGATTTCCTTTTCTTTTCATTCTGGGAATTTTTGTGTTCCCTCTCTGGTTTCTTCAACAACCCAATGTTCATGAAGGGTTTATTCAGTTCCTGAGCTTGTATGTGGTTTGATATTTTCCTTTCTATTGATTTCTCATTTTATTCCACTGAAACGTGATGGGCTATGAGAGTTATTCTGATTCATTTGTAGTTGCTAAGACTTGCTTTTCTGGTTCAAAAAGATGCTGCCCTTTGGGGAGCATTTCTTGGGCTGCTGAGAAGGGGGGCTTGCTCCACAGCTGTTGAATAGAGTACTCAGCAGAAGGTAGATGTTTAGGAAGTCCTCATGAACTGTGTTGCTATTGCCCTGTGAAATTTCTTTATTGAATTTTCATCTGTATGATCCTCCTCTTAATGAGAGAGTGGGGTGAAGCCATTACTTGTTTATATAGTCCCTTCTTTTCCTTTATGTCCAGTAGTACTTGTTTTGTGAAATTGGGAGCCCTAATATTCAGTGCACAATAGTCATAATTGTTATACCTTCTGGATAGATTATTTTGTTTAGTCATGTATAGTAAGTAGCCTTCCTTATCACTTCTGGCTAATTCTAGGTTGAACTCTGTTTGATCAGATATATGTGTAACTTATTTAGTGACTTCATTTGCTCACTCCTCTCTCCCTCCCTCCCTCTGTCCCTCCTTCCCTTCCTCCTTCCTTCCCTTTTTCTCTTCTTGTCATTCTTTTCTTTCTTCCTTAAAAAGCTAACTCTATCTCCTATTCCTTCTCCTCCAATTCCTCCCTCATCATCTCCCTACCATTTCCTCCCAACTTCATGTGTTGCTTTGTTTAAACTCACTAAGACTCTGGATCACCAGAATATGCATAAGTGAGGGTCTACTGGAGCATGGGTAGCCACTCGGGGGCCATGTTCTGAAAGAAAAACAACTCTCTCCCAGTGTCCATCCACTGCCAATAACTCCTCATTTAGGGTGGGATTGTATGCGCATTTTCCATCTCTGTTCTAGGAATTTGTTTGGATTAATCTTGTGCATGCTGTTACAACCTCTGAGTTTATGTGTGTGGTTGCCCTATCCTGAAAACACTGTTCTGATGTAATCCTTCATCCCTTTGGCTTTTCCAATCTTTCTGCTGCCTCTTGTCGGTGACCCCTGAGGGCTTGTGATATGCACAACATATTCAGGGCTAAATTCTCAGCAGTCTCTTATTTTCTTCATGCATCCCAGTTGTGGGTTTCTGTGCCAACTGCCATCTCAGGGCTAAAAGAAGTTTCTTTGATGAGGATTGACAGATGCACTAACCTAAGAGTAAAAATAATATGTCATCGAGAGTCAGCTTAATCATTTGGCCATTTAACAGATTAATGGTAGTAGGTTCTCCTCTAAGGCCTATGACCTATCTGGTCACAGGTTGGTGACTCTAGTGGCATGCCATGACAACAACATGAGCTCCAAACCCATACATAATGTGTTTGCTACTCTCTTCACATTAGTGCTATGCTTGTGCCAGTAGGTATACCCGCCAGGCTGGTTGCCTTTATAGCTCACAGGTCAGATGAGGGAGGCTGATGATAGCTTGTCTCTTCTTGCAGCATGCATAGCACCTTTCAGCATCATGAAAGGCAAACGATAGGAACAAATTACTAGGGCAGCATCATCGTGGTTTTCTCTTGTTCTATGACCTAATCATAGGATGTCTTCAGCCATAGAGTCTCACCATCAAGTGTTCGGGATGACGGCTGTTCTGTGTTTGCTTCTCCCCCCCCCCAACGGGATGGTCAGGCTCTTTGTGCACCAGGTTGATCTGGAGGGAGGGAAGCATTGCCTGGACAGGTGAGGTAGTGTGGGTCTGTGGGTACAGAGCACACACACCCGGGAACAGCTTCAGAGAGCTGGTTCACTTAAATGTGGATAGAAAGGGGGTATTTATGCCCCTGGGCAAGGTCTATGTGGCTGTATACAATTGATCAGGACAGGGGTGTTGGAAGATACTCCATCTGCATACTTAGGGGCTTTAGGGTGGGGGTGGGGAACCTTATAAGATCAAAGAAGGAGTGGAGCTTGATAACTTAAGGGTGGTAATAAATTCTTACTAGGGCTGATGATGGTGGAGCAGCTAGGTTGGGAGATCAGGAGGGAGCCAGTCAGCACCTGCCATCTTTATATCTGAGGTTGAAGCTCTCCTCCCTTCCTCCATAACCCTGGGCCATAGTAACCAAAAAGAATAGCAACTGACTGCAGTGTTTGAACGCCTATGGGATCCCACAGGCCAACAGCTCCACGGATGGTGATCCATTTGGGGTGTGGGCTACATTTGATAGCCTGTAGTGACTAGGAGGAACACTGCTGTAAGGTCATTTCATTTAAACTTTTTGATATAAGTATGTGTATGCATATATTTTAGGAAGCTTCTACAATATTCGGTTTCTAAATGACTCTCTCTCAAGTCTTTAGTGTTACTTATCCCTTCTCTGCTATCCCACCCTCCACCCACTCAATCCTCTGCTATCCCACCCTCCACCCACTCAGTCCTCTGCTATCCCACCCTCCACCCACTCAGTCCTCTCGGCCACATAATTCCCTATCACCTCCTCCCATGACCTGGGCTGCTTCTTCCTTCTCTTGGAAGTGTCCCCCCCCCCACACACACATCCAACATTCCACACTACAAGGCTCTCACTGTGTATCCCTAGCCGGTCTGGAAGCTTTCTAAGGACAGTGTGGCCTAGCACTCGCAGCCATCTGACTGCCTCTGCAACTCCAGGGTGAGTGCTGGCCTTAGTAGTACTGATTAGTTAGCATCGTGTCAGTGAATTTCATGTTTCAACGTGTCTTACTGCTGAGCACTTCTAAGCAATAAATTGTTAGATCTTGTTTTTAATGCAGTCAGCTTCTCTGCCTCTTTCAGTTGGAAAGTTAATCACTTTTCAAGTCATTAATAGGAGGGGATTGCTGGTTCCTGTAAGTTTTGGTTGTTTTTTCCTAACTAGTTAAATTGCTTCTTTCTTTCTTTCTTTCTTTCTTTCTTTCTTTCTTTCTTTCTTTCTTTCTTTCTTTCTTTCTTCCTCTTCATCTTCTCCTTCTTCTTCCCCCTCCTCATGCTCCTTCTCCTCTTCCTCCTCCTCATTCTCATCCTCTCTTAATCATGTCCTACAGTTTTTGGAAGCTGTAGCTATGGTTAAGTACATTTCTTTATTGATATATAAATGTTACATATAAGAATCAGTTCTTAATAATGCCAATGTTCACTATGCAAATGTTAACAAGGCATCTCTAGTGGGTGATTGAGACTACCAGGTAACACACCTTAGACTTAAACTACTTATTAATATTCTCCATGCATCTTCATTCTTGTTTCTCTTTGCTTCAATCATTCCTTATTTGGTTTCTCAATTATATCTCTCATCACTTCATTTCATAGTGTGGATACGTCGGTCCTTCTTAGAAGGGGGAACAAAATACCCATGGAGGGAGTTACAGAGACAACGTGTGGAGCAGAGACTGAAGGAATGACCAGTCAGAGACTGCCCTACCTGGGGATCCATCCCATTTACAATCACCAAACCCAGACACTATTGTGGATGCCAACAAGTGCTTGCTGACAGGAGCCTGATATAGTTGTCTCCTGAGGGGGCTCTGCTAGTACCTGACAAATACAGAGGTGGATGCTCACAGCCATCCTTTGGACTAAGTACAGGGTCCTCAATGGAGGAGCTGGAGAGAGGACCCAAGGAGTTGAAGAGGTTTGCAGCCCCATAGGAGGAACAACAATATGAACTAACCAACACCCCCAGAGCTCTCAGGGACTAAACCACCAACCAAAGAGTACTCATGGGTGGGACTCATGGCTCCAGCTGCATAGGTAGCAGAGGATAGCCTTGTCAGCCATCAGTGGTAGGAGAGGCCCTTGGTCCTGTGAAGGCTCTATGGCCCAATATAGGGGAATGCCAGGGCCAGGAACCAGGAGTGGGTGAGTTGGTGAGCGGGGGTAGGGGTAGGGGCTTTTCTGGAGGAGAAACCAGGAAAGGGGATAACATTTGAAATGTAAATAAAGAAAATATCTTATTAAAAAAGTGGGAAAAAGAACAATAAAATATGCACAACAAAAAAATAAAAAAAAATTAAAAATAAATAAATAAAACAAAAATTGACATATTTTTTCACAGCTGTTCACTGTACAAGGAAGGTTTTTTGTTCTTTGTTTTTGTTCGTGGTTCTTTGTTGTGGTTGTTATTTTTATTGTAGTTGTACCTTAGGCACTCTATGAGCAAACAGTATCTTTCCAATCCCTAGGTAATTATTTTTCTAATGACTCATAGTGGAACCATGGAGTATACTCGAAGTGAAAGTAACTAAGCAATTGACAAAGCTTTGAGCTGTTATGATGTATGTCACCTCAGACAATGGTAGTGTATGCTTCTCATCTTGACAGTGTGGAAATGAGGCAGAAGATATCCCAGGCTACAGCGAGGCAGCCTTTCTCCATCCAAAATGAAACAGAAAGAAACACATACAATGTTCCAAATGTACACGTAGGTTCTGAGCTGTAGGGTGTTCCTTTGGTGGAGGGGTGGGGTGAGGTGGTTGGGCAGGGGGCAGTCAAGGACAGAGAATTGATGTCAGTGCAGCCATGTTGGAGAAATACACAGGAAAAAGCAATGTGACTGGAGCAAAGATGCTGAACTGCAGGGTGGGGATCAGGATGACCAAGCTAGGTGACATCCTGACTGTATGTGACATGGCGAAATGTTCTACCTTATTTCTAAAAATATACTCCCAAAGGTTAATTTAGAAATATCTATCTATATTCCTCTGCCTGGTTTCCATTTCCTCTACCTGGTTCTACTGCTGGCTGTGAAGAAGGTCCCTGTAGCTGCTTAATTTAAAAAAAAAAAAACAAAAACAACTTCTGGATTATTTTCAGAGGAGGAGTAGTTAATGACTGGCTGTTAGTTTTATAAGAACACATGCTGAGTAAATCCAAAAGCTTATACTTTGTTACATGGAAGAACCCAACCCAAGTATCACCAACATATTTAAGAAAATTCACAGTCATTTTATATAATATTCAGTTTGTGTTCAGACTTCACCAATTGTCCCTTAAATATAGTAGGGCCCAATCAGAAGCGGGTAGCGCAGCTATTCTTCTGTCCAGCAAGCCTGACACACCGATTGGATTAGCTGTGCTGCAGATATCCTATAGACACACTTGACTATGCTTCCTCCTGGAAGCAATTATTCATCTTTGAATATTTCATTTGTTTCCCCCGATACTCTGTCTATAAAAAAGATAGGATATGTGAAAAACAGTTCAGATGACATTAGGTCATTGGGAGTTACATTATTTAGTTGAAAGGCAGAAAGCGTGACTTTATGTTTAACATTAGAAACATATTTTTCCCCTTTGGGCCCTAAGGTGTGTCCCACAAAGCACCTAGTTTTTTTTTTTTTTTTTTTTTAAATAGCTTAAAGATTTAATAAATCCAGGAAATATGCCAGGAATGCAGGTTTTCATGAACTTATAATGTAATATGCTCATCAATCCTTAGGTTTCACACCTCTCTGTGCCACCAGAAGTTATTATTTTTGCATCTGATTTTACATTTCTGAGAATTGTATTACAAATTATGTATTCTCCTGATCTATGTCTTATTGCATATTCCCATATGTACTGATAGAGCACTGTTGTGATTAGAATGTTCTTTGACTGAGATCCCAAACATTTATGTGCAGAGTACTGGTTCCCCCGGGGTCTGATGATGGCAAAATCACCGAGGTAGGAACCTGCTTAGGAGGCAATTAGAACATGGGTACCACCCAAGGATGGGTTAATATTGTCCACTGGTGGTGTAGCTCTCCTGGGACTAGGATAGAACTAAAAGAGTAGGTTGTTAGAAAACTGATCTGCCCAACTATCGTGGACATTTCTGCATGCGGATGCCACCCTTTCTCACTTTCCTCCATGCAATATAGTTAATAGAAGCCTTGCCAGAGGGTGAAGAGATTTTGGACTTTAGAGTTACAAAACTATGAGTTAAAATCTTTCTTTATAAGCATAACACATTTTGTAACAGCAGCACAAATCAGCAATAAAAAGAGCTGGTTAGGGGACGAGACCTTCATTAGTTCCAAGGAGAATGAAGTATGGTACGAAAAATGCAAATTAATGATAACTTGCGTGGTATGAACTTACAGACAACATTTCTTTATATATTCTAGTTATTTTTTTTATAAGTTTCTGGTTTTTTTGAATATGAAAAGCTGTTTAATCCCCCGACAACCTAAAGCCAGGATAATCAAAATCAATACTAGGAAATAGAATTATAGATAATATGTGCCAGGAAATGCCTGTCATGAAGTAAGTCCCTCATGGAGGGCTTGTGTCTATGACTTATTTGTTTGTTTATCCATCCCTATCACATATTTTTAAAGATGATATTGATCCAATAAGGTTAATTCTTCAATTTAAATTATCTTCTAGGGGCTGTTAATTATATGGCACAAAACATATATGCAATAATTAGTTTTTTCCTGTCAAAATGGTTGGATAAAGAAATGTCGAGAAGATAAGTAAAGTATATCTCTGGGTGTAGCTGTGAGGACATTTCTAGAGAAAACTAAGAGAACAAGACACACTTTGAATGCGAGTGGCACCATCCCATAGGCTGGGAGCCTGCTTGGGATCCAAGAGGAAAAAGGAAAATGCCAGTTAATGCAAGCAAATGCACTCCCCCTCTCTGCTTCCTGGATGCTGTGAAGTGAGCTGCTCTGGGCTGACACAGCATCCCTGCCATAAACACAAATCCCAGATGCTGTAAGACAAAATAAGTATCTCTCCTTACTATGCATATGCCACGTTGTCACAGTGACAGAAAGTCTGCTTAGCCAAGAAAATTAGTACCAAAAGTGTCTTTATTGCTCTGAGAATCTCTGAAAACAATTCAAAAGGGTTTATAAGTAGCTTATGCAAAAAAATCTGAAAACTTTAGCGATGCAGGAGAAGAAAGCTAGAGATGGCTACCATTTAAGCTTAATGAATAATTATGGTGGGAGCTCACAAGACTAGAATGCTTATAAGACTCAAAGTAAAAGCTGTGGTCTTTAGCTTTCAAATGGAGATGGGGGGCTTGTTGCAGAACTGTAACTAAGATCATTTATATTAAATTATAGCAATTAACTTATCTATATTTTTTTCTTGCCTTGAGACGTTCCAAGATGCTGTTGACCTTGGACTGAACAAACAGTGAGAAAGCAGTCAGCCCAAGTAGAGTTAATATTTTAATTCTTTAATATTTTTAATATTTAATTCTTCTCTTCTCTGTCTGCTTTCTGGCTTCCATGATGGCAACTGCTCTGCTTTGCGTCACTCTGCCACTACGGATTGAAACCTCTTTATAAGATAAAACAAACAAACAAACAAACAAACAAACAAAAAACCACATCACATCAACGTTGGATAAGGCAACCCAACAGAAGGGAAAAGAGCCCAAGAGAAGACACACGGATCAGAGACCCACTTGGTCACTCACTCTTAGAAGTTCCTTATAAATACTGAACTGAAAGCCATAAACTATATGCAGAGGACCTGGTCCTGATCCTTTGCTCTTCACTTGCTGCTCCAGTCTCTGTGAGTTCACTTGAGCTTTTCTTAGTTGACTTAGAGGGCCTTGTTCCGGTGTCTTCCACACTCTCTGGCTTGTATGCTCTTTCTGCCTCCTCTTCTGCAGAATCCCCTGAGCTCTGAGGGGAAGGATGTGATGTAGATACTCCATTTAGTGCTGAGTGTTGGAAGCCTTTCTCTCTCTGAGTGATGTCTGGCTGTGGGTCTCTGTCTCTGCTCCCATCTGCTTCAGGAGGAAGCTTCTCTGATGATGGCTAAATAAGCAACTGATCTATGAGCATAGCAAAGTTACATTAGTCACTTTATTACTATTTTTGAAGACCAATAGTATTTAGGTTTACTGTAGGTTTATGGTCACCCATGCAGTACTGGGCCCATGGGTTCCATCTCATAGAACAGGCTTCAAGTCAAATCAGTTATTGATTGGTTACTTCCACAAGCTTTGGACCACCACTGCCCTAGCATATTTTGTAGTTAGTACCCAGTTGTNTTCTTCTTCTTCTTCTTCTTCTTCTTCTTCTTCTTCGATATTCTCTTTATTTACATTTCAAATGTTATCCCCTTTCCTGGTTTCCCTTCTGAAAAATCCCCTATCCCCTATCCCCTTCCCCTGCTCACCAACCCACCCACTCCTGTTTCTTAGCCCTGGCATTCTCCTACACTGGGGCATAGAGCCTTCAGAGGACCAAGGGCCTCTCCTCCCATTGATGAGTGAATAGGCCATCTTCTACTACATATGCAGCTGGAGCCATGAGTCCCACCATGTGTACTCATTAGTTGGTGGTTTAATCCCAGGGAACTCTGGGAGGGTATTGGTAAGTTCATATTGTTGTTCTTCCTATGGGGTGCAAACCCCTTCAACTCCTTGGGTCCTTTCTCTAGCTCCTTCGTTGGGGACTCTGTGCTTAGTCCAATGGTTGGCTGTGAGCATCCACTTCTGTATTTGTCAGGCACTGTCAGAGACTCTCAGGAGACAACCATTTCAGGCTCCTGTCAGCAAGCACTTGTTGGCATCCACAATAGTGTCTAGGTTTGGTGATTGTATATGGGAAGAATCCCCAGGCAGAGCAGTCTCTGGCTGGTTTTTTCTTCAGTCTCTTCTTCACACTTTGTCTCTGTAACTCCTTCCATGGGTATTTTGTTCCCTCTTCTAAGGATAGAAGTATCTACACTTTGGTCTTCCTTCTTCTTGAGTTTCCTGTGGTATGTGAATTGTATCTTGGGTATTCCGAGTTTCTGGGCTAATATCCACTTATCAGTGAGTGCATACCATGTATGTTCTTTTGTGATTGGGTTACCTCACTCAGGATGATATTTTCAAGTTCCATCCACTTGCCTAAGAATTTCATAAATTCATTGTTTTTAATAGCTGTGCAAATGTACCACATTTTCTGTATCTATTCCTCTTTTGAGGGACATCTGGGTTCTTTTTAGCTCCCAGCTATTATAAATAAGACTGCAATGAACATAGTAGAGCATGTGTCCTTATCACATGTTGGAGCATCTTCTGGGTATATGCCCGGGAGTGGTATTAGTGGGTCCTCATGTAGTACTATGTCTAATTTTCTGAGAAACCATTAAACTGATTTCCAGAGCTGTTGTACCAGCTTGCAATCCCACCAGCAATGGAAGAGTGTTCCTCAGTCTCCACAACCTCTCCAATGTCTGCTGTCACCTGAGTTTTTGATCTTAGCCATTCTTATTGGTGTGAGGTGGAATCTCAGGGTTATTTTGATTTGCATTTCCCTGATGACTAAGGATGTTGAACATTTCTTTAGGAGCTTCTCATCCATTCTGTATTCCTCAGTTGAGAATTCTTTGATTAGCTCTATACCCCATTTTTTAAAAATAGGGTTATTTGTTTCTCTGGAGTCTAACTTCTTGAGTTCTGTGTATATATTGGATATTAACCCTCTATTGGATGAAACTTAGGATAGTGAAAGCTATTCTCAACAATAAAAAGAACTTCTGGTAAAATCACCATACCTGACCTCAAGCTGCACTACAGAGCAATTGTGTATTGATACAGCAACAGACAGGCAGATCAATGGAATAGAATTGAAGACCCTGAAATGAACCCGCACACCTATGGTCACTTGATCTTTGACAAAAGGAGCTAAAACCATCCAGTGGAAAGAAGATAGCATTTTCAACAAATGGTGCTGGCTCAACTGGCCATTAGCATGTAGAAGAATGCAAATCGATCCATTCTTATCTCCTTGTACAAAGCTCAAGTCCAAGTGGATCAAGGACTGCCACATAAAATCAGATACACTGAAATTAATAGAAAAGAAAGTGGGGAAGAGCCTCAAGTACATGGGCACAGGGAAATTTTCCTAAACAGAACACCAGTAGCTTATGCTCTAAGACCAAGAGTTGACAAATGGGACCTCATAAAATTGAAAAGCTTCTGTAACGCAAAGGACTCTGTCAATAGGACAAAACAGCAACCAACAGATTGGGAAAAGATCTTTGTTTCTCTTCTGAGAGTATGCAGAGTATGTTCCTGTAACAAAGACATTGAAATACTGGGGTAAAGGCTTTATGTAGCCATCAGCTTAACATCTCCATATTTAATGAGTTGTGTGGTTATTCTATTCAGCAAAAGGGCTTTGATGTCAGTTTGTGAAGAGAAGCCTAATTTTTTGGCAATAGCATGGCATGTTTGGGGATTTCCATAGATGGCCTTTGGCCAACAACTCAATTGGATGTAACCTGGTCCCCGTAGTAGAAGTTTCATTTGGTGTCAAGAGATGGTCAGTTGGGATTCTTTCTCCCCCATTATTTGGAGACTTTATTAGGGTCATCTTCATATATTTGAGTAAGTTTCTGCTTCACTAGGCTGCCATAACACCCATCAGAAGCCCTCAATTCTATCTGTCTCTCTCTTCATTTCTTCTATTAACTCTATCTCCCCTTCCTCACTAGATCTTTCTGTTCTGTCTCCTTTCTCCAAGATCACCCATAAAATCTATTCTATTCCCCCCTCCCAGGGAGATCCATGTGTCTACCCTAGTCTCTTCCTCTGTACCCAACCTGTCTGGGTCTGTGGATTGTAGTTTGGTTATCATTTACTTACTGGCTAATATCCACAAATAAGTGAATACATACCATATTTATCTTTGTGGGTTTGGATTACTTCACTCAGAATGATTTCTTTCATTTTCCATCTATCTACCTGACCAGTTTATGATGTCATTTTTTAAACAACCAAGTAATATGCCACTACATATAATACACTTACTTTATCTCTTCTTCCACTGAGGAACATTAGGTTGTTTCCAAATTCTTGCTATTATTAATAGAGCAGCAATGAACATGGTTGAACAAGTGTACTTGTAGTAGGATTAAAAAATCCTTTGGGTATATGCCCAAGAGTAGTATAGCTGGATCGTGAGGTAGAAAGATTCTCATCTTTCTGAAGAACTGCTACACTGATTTCCATAGTAGCTACGCAAGTTTGCACTCTACCAGCAATAGATGAGTGTCCCCCTATTCCACATCTTCACCACCATGAGATGTCACTTGTGTTGTTGATCTTAGACATTCTGACAGGTGTAAGATAGACTCTCATTTTTTCTTAGTAAGGTTATACACTTCAAATATAACCTAGAAAGCTAAAACCAAACAAAATTCAGAGTTATGGACCTCAGTCCCAATGGATACATCTTTCTTTTTTTTTTATGGTTTTATTCGAGACAGGGTTTAATGGATACATCTTAATACAATGTCTGCTCCTAAAGTTCAGGGATTATTGCTGAAGAGGAGGCAGAAAGATTGTAAGATCCAGAGGAACATGTAATTTACTGTGAGATCTTGTCTCCTCAGAATGTCAGAAGCTATACTCATGAAATCTCACCAATGTGTCTACCTAAATAATGGAATGGGGATAATACCAATAAACATGCTATTGTGGATGGGGAAGTCTGGGATGCTTCAGTCCTGCATAAAGAAGTACAAGGAACTAAGAAAGGCTGGGAGTGGGAGAATTAGTCTTATCCAGGAGAGCACACAAATTGCTTATTTAATTCCAAGTATTAGCCATGCAAACATAATACAGGTAGCATTATATATACTGTGCAGGTTGTACTTATGTGTGTGTGTGTAAATATAAATATGTATATATGTGTATACACACACACACACATACACACACACACACACACACACACACACACACACACATATATATATATATATGAGATCTGTGTGCGAATATATATATATATATATATATATATATATATATATATATATATATGTAACAATCACTAATGAAAAAAAGAGGCCATGAATTTGAAAGCAAACAAGGAAGGGTATATGAGAAAGTCTAGAAGGAGGGAAGGGAAGGGGAGAATGATGTAATTATATTATAATCTCAAAAGATAAAATTTGAAGAGTGATTTTTTTATTCTTCATTATTTAAAATTTTAACTTTGTACTTTAATTCAATGCCATTCATGTCAATGATCAGAGCACAGTTATTAATTATGTTACACATATAAATATAGACTTGGCATGGGCAAGAATAATACATATGCATGGTTGATATATTAAGGTTTAACATATCAACATTAATAGCAAGTACATACTTAAATATGTATAATTCTCTTGGGAAAAATTAAAATGCTTAAATGACCAGAGAAAATATATTAGGTAAAATTCATGGCATAACTCATATAAATATTTATATTATTTGAAGAAATTGAAGACAGTGAGTTCAAAGAACATTTTAATATTTAATAATTTAATTTTATTACTGAGAACTTACAAATTTGATATACAGAACTTTAATGCAGAGATAATTTGTTTTGTAAACTTTGGATATATATGAATACATATGGACATACACACACGTATATATATATATATATATATATATACATATACATACATATATATATATGTACATATATATGCTTATATGTGATTCTTAGTGTGATAGAAGTTTCTTCTAACAATTTATAAACTTCTGAATTTCTTATTATGTTGTTAAATGCATGTGTGTGTACTCTTCTGATTTTTATTAACATTTATAGTGATTATATGAAATAGTGGGTTCCATGATGACCATTCTATAGACATCATTGGACATGTATCAACCATTGTTTCATGTTCCATGCAGGTATATGGGTGAAAAGTTGTGTTTAATATTCCCTTCAGTCTCTAGTCTCAGGCAACCCTGGGGGTCTTAGACTGTATCATGCTTAGATTTCAGGTAATGGCTCTAATCAGATGTTGGTTGTAGCAAATGGACTATGGTTCATCACAAGACCCAAATCTTCTCGGACCTTGAAGATGCACAGTGAACTTTAAGGAGAACCTGAGTAAAGGTTTGAATCATCTCAAGAAAAATGTGACAAGAATTCTTGTGGCCTTCATGGGTGAAGCCTTTCTGTGCGAGAAGCAGAACAAAATATTGCAAATAGGGAAAATAAAATCCTTCTGAGGATGTGCCAAAGAGATTGGCAGCAAGCTGCCTGCTGCAATTCTCAGGAAATAGAGACTGTAGCTAGCAAACGAACTGCAGAGATAAGGAAATTCCAAACCTTAGACCTATTCATGCCACCTGGTAGATTCTTGCTGCTTCTGGTAGAAAAAAAAATGTGATGAGACAGATAAACTAGAAGCAGGAGTCAAACAAGTCAAGTCTTGAAGGCTGTGGCACTCTTAGCCTCTCATTCAGCAAACAACACCAAAATGGCTCCCGAATAAAGAGTCAAGAGGGACACTGTTGAAGCTTTTGTTAGGACTATGGAAGTATAAGAGCACAGCCCCAGAGTATTGGTAGTGGAGAGGGAAAGACACTCTTAAGGGATGAAGGGCTACCCATCTCCTCTCAACCAAACAATACTAAGATTCCTGGAGGGTTGAGCATTTCACACCTCCTGTTATAGAAGTCTGAGAAATGTCCCCCTTTTGCCAAAGGAAGCCATTGTCAATAAAACCCACAGACATCTCACAAATCCAAAAAAACAAAAAACAAAACAAAACAAAACAAAACCAAAACCAAAAACCAAACGAAAAAAACTCTGATTCAAGTAAAAGGACCAAAGAGTCCATCAGCCGAGGCTATCTCAAACTTCTTAGATTCACCATCAGGAAGAGGGATGTAAAACCAAATGGCAGAGACATGGGATGTCCAAAAACCAAGCCAAACCAACAACAACGGCAAAGAGCCAAATGAAATAATACCGGGGGAAGCTCATCGACACCTGCAATCGATGTGTATCGGGAGGTGTAAAAAAATCAGTGGACTAAAGGAACTAAAAAAGAAGGAAAATTCCAACTATGGAAACTGATGTTTATTGGTCACATGCACAGAGCCATAGGGACCCATTTCCAGGTTTTGAGACTTCATCTAAGAGCATGCAAGACCTGCTGGTCTGGATTTCACAGCCACATGAACCTGTGATCCCAGCCAACAGCTCACCACTGTGTCTAGCACTCCCTCCCCTTCATAGAGTGTGCCCATGTGAGTTATTATTATATCTGTACAAATATTAATAGGCTATTGTTCAGTATAATTATCTCTCCTTTTACTTTGGAAATGGGTACATGACTAAAATACTATAGTGTATGGCTTGTGTTCTATATAGTTAGCCATATGTTCATGTTGGAAAACCATATAAAACTATGCTGGGGAGAGTACAAGGTATGAAAAGGAGAGAGAAAGGAGAAGAGGGAGAGAGAGGATGGAATATACACATGGAATGTAATTTGATTGAGGTTGAGATAAGGCTTGGCCAGTAAGAGCTAGAAATAGACATGGGAATCTGTGTTAGCATCATCAACTGTTTTTCCTCTTTGGAGATGCCATTTCTTGTTCTCTGTGTCTTTCTTGGTGGCAATTATGCAAGTAAGGAAAATCAGATTTCATGAAAATGTGGCCACCCTACGTCAAACAGCATCATTCTTATTTGTCTTTGGGAACCATAACTTTGGGTGGTTGGCATGTTCTGGTTTTAGAGAGTCCAGCTGCTCCAAAGATGAATTTCAAGTGTGTGCTGAATAAATTTTATTAATTTTGCTTTCGTCTTTCTCATCTTCTATGCAGGATTTGGAATTTGAAAGAAAAGGACTCAGCCAGGACATTCCCATGTCATGTTTAAAGACGGAAAAAGCATTCAAGAAGTATGTTCCTTAATGTTAAGAGTTTGTGTACTATAGTGTGTTTGTGTGTGTGCATTCATGTATGTGTGTGTATGTGTGTTGTTTTCCTATGAATTAAATATGGATGACTTGCAGGTAATAGGCACCCCTAGGTTGGTTTAACTAGAGAGCCAGGCTTTAGGGAACTATGTCCCCACATTAGCCTGGGATAGATCATTATTCTTCATCTTCGAGATGTTGGCGGATGGGCCTTCTAGCCTTGCAGGTATAAGTGGGAGCTGCATTTGACTGACCTCTATGAGAACATTCAGATTCTTGGACCAGTACAGAAACTTCCAAGGTTTGGGCAAAGTAGTCACCAACATGCCCAGAACTGGCATATGTTTAATAGAGTCAGTTTTCAGCTGGGATAGTCTCATTTGGAACATTAACATTTACTGGTCCTGTTTGTCATTGAACAAGGCTGTCAGCATATTTCAGCATCAGTTGCCTGTCAGTGAGGCAGGAATGATGACACCTGTCGGGTGTCCTGGGGGTTGAAAGAGGTAGGAAGTAAAGTATGTCCGACAGAGTTTCTCTAAGCTTGCTGAAAGCTCAATGCTACATCATGCCGAGAACATCAGCGGTTCTCAGCAAGGATCAGTGTCATCCCTAGGGAACATCTGGCAACATCTAGTGACATTTTGATTATGGAAGCTGGCATTAGATAGGTGTCTAAGAGTATTCAATGAGTGGAGGACGGGATTCATTAAATAGTCTTTCAGTACACTGAGCAGCCTCCACAGCGGAGCGTTGCCTGGTTACAAAGGTCAATGGTGCTGAAGCCGAGAGGACTGCTGTGCATAGGTGCTGCTGCCTCTTTACTCCCACTTCCTTTAGCTTGTGTTCTGACTGCAAATAGGGTAAACACTAGAGTGGAGCCTGTCTCCCCATGAAGACCACGTAGTGTCTGAGATGCTAGCTGTGCACTTGGGATTATATATCATTAAGGTGTCATTTCTATGTTCAACTAGAGACCAGTAGAATGTGGAAAAGCATCCCTTCCACACCCAACGTTTCTAATGATAGGACCTTGTATTATGGAAATTGCCAGGGAAGCCTGTAAGACTTTACACGTGAGAGAGCTAATTCCAGGCTAACTTGAAACAGCCAAAACAGGAACTAACCTAAATAGCCAACAATAAGGGACCATTTATATAGGTTGCGTCAGACAGAATCAAACACTAGAGATACCTAAAAAAATTTAAATGCAACAAATAGAAAAATATGGTTATGATGGACAAAGTAGAAAATAGATGTAAGAAAATATTTATAGCATCAGTTTCACTTTGCGTTAAAGATGAGTAATTTAGCTATCGAGTCATGGAGAAGCCAGTATTTTGCAGAGGTTAAATCTAGTCTGTATGTAGGCTGTGGGAAGGGTTTTGATGACGCACAATGGACCACGTATACAACCAGGCCTTTGCAACCACGTGTGTACCTCACCACAGACTCAACCAGCCTTAGATGGAAAGTATTTACAGGAGTCAGAATGATGGCTCAGTTAAAGAGCAATATGGCTCTTTCAGAGAAGGCTTAGCTTTAGTCCCCATTAACCATATTGGGTGACTCAAAATCACCTGCAGCCCAAGCTTTACCTCAGGCGCTCTCAACCTTCTCCATGTTGCAACCCTTTAATACAATTCTTCATGTTGTGGTGACCCCACAACCATAAAATTATCTTTAATGCTACTTCATAACTGTAATGTTGGTACTGTTATGAATCACAAGGTAAATACCTGATATCCAAGATACCCCCCCCCAAACAGGATCATGACTTGTGAGTTGAGAACCACTGATTTAGATGATCTGATATCCTCTTTGGGGCTCTTATATACATGTACACACATGTACACACATATACACACATATCTATACATAATTTAAAATGAAATAAACGTTAACAAAAATGTCTGTTAAAAATAAACAGACCCAACATATATACTGAAGACATACAGCTATTTCCCCCCTTGTTACTTTTCTAAACAACCCAGCACAGAAGCTATTTCCATAAAATTTGTGTTATATTCAGTGTTGTCAGTCAGGTAGAAATGACTTTACCTGTAAGGGAGCCTGGGTGTATGAGCTCTATGCAATACTACACCATTGTAGATAAGGTTCCTGAGTATCGCTGGGCTTCAGCCTCTGGGGGGTGGTGTGTGTGTCTTAGAACCTGCCTTCTAGGGGTTATAGAAGATGGCTGTACCTCCATCAACATAAAGGTAATACTGTTTGATAAGCGAGTAAGAGAAATGGTGATATACTTTCAGTCTTGTCTTAAAGGGTCTTATTGCTGTGAAGAGACACCCTAACCATAGCAACTCCCTTACAGGAAGCCATTTAATTGGGACTGGCTTATAGGTTCAGAGGTTTAGTCCAAGAGTCCCTTGGTGGGAAGCATGGAACAATGCAAACAGACATAGAACTGGTGGAATTAAGAGTTTTACATCCAGATCTAGTGGCAGCAGGAAGAAGGAGTGTTACTGGGCCTGACTGGGGCTTTAGAAACCCTAAAGCCCACCTCCAACAAGGTCGTACCTCACAACAGTACCACTTCCTATGAGCCTATGGGGGCCATTTTCTATGCAGACAGGATCTCATGCCTGCTCCTGGCCTCTGTCCTTGACCTCAACTGTCTTATAGGAGCTCAAGTCAAAAATGTCTCTGGGTACCTGCTTCCTGGTACTTACTATTTTTTTTAATTAATTGGTATTTTATTTATTTAACATTTCACATGTTGTCCTCTTTCCCTGTCTCCCCTCTGCAACCCCCCAGCCCTCCTTTTTGCCTCTAAGAGAGTGCTCCCTCACCCACCTACCCACTCCCACTCTCACATCCCACTATGCTGGGGCACTGAGTCTTCGCAGGACCAAGGGCCTCCCCTCCCACTGATACCTGACAAGGCCATCCTCTGCTACATATGTGGCTGGAGCCATGGGTCCCTCCATGTGTACTCCTTGGTTGGTGGTTTAGACCCTGGGAGCTCTGGTTAGTTGATATTATTGTTCTTCCTATGGGGTGGCAATTCCTTTTCAGCTCCTCGGTCCTTCCTCTAACTCTTCCATTGGAGTTCTGGGCCTCAGTCTGATGGTTGGCTGTATCTACATCTGTCTTAGTCAGGTGCTGGCAGTGCCCTGCAGGAGACAGGCATACCAGGCTCCTGTCTACAAGCACATCTTAGCATCAGCAATAGTGTTGGGGTTTGGTGTCTGCAGATGGGATGGATTTCCAGGTGGGACAGTCTCTGGATGGCCATTCCTTCAGTCTCTGCTCCATTTTTTTGTCCCTACATTTCCTTTAGATGGGAACAATTCTGGGTTTGAAATTTTGAGATAGGTGACCCCTCACTTTTTTTTTTTAACTTGCAGGAAATAAGTTTTAGATAAAAAGTGGGCTTGTTACCAGGGGCCATATTATCTTTTAGCTCTTCCTTTCTTCCTTTCTTCCTTTCTTCCTTCCTTTCTTTCTTTCTTTCTTTCTTTCTTTCTTTCTGTCTGTCTGTCTGTCTGTCTGTCTTTCTTTCTTTCTTTCTTTCTTTCTTTCTTTCTTTCTTTCTTCCTCCCTCCCTTCTTTCCTTCCTTCCTTCCTTTCTGATAATAGCGAATGCAACATCTTAATATTCAGATTAAAATTTTAGGATATTTCTGAGCACCTTGTAATTTTTACCAAGAGAACAAAGAACGAAACTGAGGGGAGCCATCTTACTGTGGTTAACATAAGATGTTTGATGTTTACTAATGAAATCTGTTTACCTTCATAACTGTATAATAGGTCCATTAAAGACAATAGATACAGTAGTTTAAAAGTAATAAAATTTACAACAAAGTGTATTTAATTTGAAATTGAATTGCCAGCAAATGGGTGTCCTAATGAACCCCTGTGTCAATGCAGCTCCAACCACATTAAGGGAGATAATTTGTATCATAGAAACTGAATCAGCAGTGGGACCCCAAAAGGCTATTCCTCTGGTGGGGGTACAGTCATTGTCACAGATGGCCCTGCTGATGGAATTAAACTTAAGTCAGGAGAAGTGGGAGATACAATTCTTTGTAATTCAAATGCACTTGGGAAAGCAGACAGATGATGTCAGGGTTTGAGAAGCAAACAAACAGAAAAGTCAACCATGAAGAAGAGTCTAGAAAAAAGAGAGAACATAATTAATAAGAGGACAAGAGCCCAGGGAGCAATTTAAGGAGAGAAACAAATCTTGATCTCTGTCTTTTGCATTAAAGACAGGAAATGTGTATGTCATTTCAGCTAAGCATCTATTCCAAATAAGTGCTTTTTCTCAAGGTTTTATGAACAATTTGTAGGATCAAAGAAGAATGGGTAGAAAAAAAAAAGAAATGACAAGACATCTTATCAAATACAGATGACACTCTATCTCTGTGGCTTCTGCATCTATGCATTCAACCACTAATGGATGGAAAATGTAATTAGATCTGTGGTGGCTTTAGCCATACTGAGCACCTTTGCTCTGTTGGTATGTTAAAGAAACAATGTGACATAGCAACTATTTATATCATTTTTACATTCATTAAGCATACTAGTAAGCCAGCTAGCTACAGCAGTCATTCTCAACCTGTGGGTCTCTACCCTTTTGGGGATCAAATGACCTTTTCATAGGGGTTGCCTAAGAGAATCAGAAAACACAGATGTTTGTATTATGATTCATAACAATAGCAAAATTGCTGTTATGAAATAACAAAGAAAATAATCATTTTTATGGTTGGAGGGGGGGTCAACACAATGTGAGAAACTGCATCAAAGGTTCTCAGCTTTAGGGATGTTGAGAACCACAGCTCTAGAGATTATTTAAAGTATATGTTAAGAGGTGCGTCTGGAAAGATGGCCCAGGAGTTTAGAAGTCTCACAGGTCTTATAAAGGACCAGAGTTTGCATCCCAGCTCCCAGGTGGGGATGACTCAAGCATTAGCTGTTAACTCTGGCTGCAGGGGATCTGATGCTCTCTCTGACCTCCAAGAGAATCTGTAGTCACAGGCTTGTATTTGCATGTGCATCTATGCACACACACAAAATTAAAATGAAATATTGAAAAAAATATAGTCTATGTGCATAGAATTTATGGACATACCATGATGCACTATATACGGGGCAGGAACCTCTGTAGATTCTGGTATTCATGACGAGCCCCTAAGTCCACTCCTTTCAGATCAAGGAAGACAATTGTATTTGATTTCTTGGTTATTTTTGAAACAATTGACATTTTAACTGTTGGGAGCTCTGGACCTTATATAGCATGTCATATATTTTATGGGGCTTCACTTCAAAAACCATGTTTAATCACGTGCAACACCTGCAATGTACTGTTTATTTAATTCCTTGTTAATCCAAGAAAAACCAAAATCAGACTATCTTGCGAATCTGAAAGCAAGTCTTTTCTTCATGCTCTATTTTCAATATCTTTTCTTTCTTTCTTTCTTTCTTTCTTTCTTTCTTTCTTTCTTTCTTTCTTTCTTTCTTTCTTGCTTGCTTGCTTGCTTGCTTGCTTGCTTGCTTGCTTGCTTTCTTTCACTTCCTTTTCCTACCTGCTGCAGAGCTCTGAGTCAACTGTGCACTGCAGATGGGAATCCTTATACAAAAGGTTGTGACACCGGGCAGCACTCATTTCCAGAAGTGACTAAACAATCCGGAAGAGCAGAAGGAACTTGCTGGAAGGTGAGCACTGTCGACTGGCTTCTCCTGCTGCACAGCATCAGATGAAGACATCCATTGTGTGGCTGCCCTTACCTGTTCTTTTCCTCCTAAGGGTTTCTTGAGAGAAAGCGGGTCTTACTAAATGTTTTTGATGCTAATACCGTACACAAGCCAAATGCTGCCCATGGAAATGTCAACGGCATTCCTCAGCACAGGGTGCCATGCCAGTATGACCAGGCTCAGCCGCCCGTTGGAGGTAGGCTTGCCAAAATGCAAATGACGCAGGCCTGAGATTTGATGAATCTTCGTTCCCCTTCTACCGCTGGGCTTGGCATGTGCTTGACGGAGGTTGTAAATGCAAGAGAGATTGTGGTATAATTCCTCAGACTGGCACGTCTGCCCCCTAGTCACCATTCGATTATCTTCCAAATTGCTATGTTTCAGAGAGATAAAGATTCTTTATGGCTTGCTGACTTGAAACAACCACAAGAGCCGGCGCAGAGATGGCTAGGCGGCCATGCATAGTAATTCTATTGGTAAATGACAAAACCTTTGGTTGTATGACATTTCCAAAAAGAAAACAAAACAAAACAAAAATTACTATAGAAGATGAATCTAAAACACAGAATGTCACATTTGGCATGCAAAACTATCACAATATATTTCAGTATAAAATTCATAGAGGCGTTTAATTTAGAATGTGTTTAATAACTCCGTCTGCCTGCATCAGTAATCCTGCCTTGGGGTCGAAAAAGATTGTCTTATTTATTCAGATGGTGTTAATTTTCTAAAAAAATATTTTTGGAAACCAAAATATTAAGGTTAAATCTTTGTTGTTAATTAAGATTTTCTAATTAAACCAAAAAAATAATTGTTATTCTGATTACTTTTTAAGTATGATTTGAATGGGAAACAAAAGAAACTGAACAACTTTCTTTGTTTACTTAGTTCTAGAAGCATATTATCTGTACAGAAATATGCATTATTTCAATAAATTCTTGGCAGGATTAAGAAGTCTCTCTTCTGTCAACTGTAGATTAACCTGGTGGTACCTCTATCCTGGGTGGAAGAGTAACATGTCCTTAAAAATGATATTATTTGTGATTAAAGCATAAAGTACTTCAAGGTTGAATTACTCAGGGACTTGTGAGTAGGTCTAGAAATAAAACTTAATGATATCTGAATCCTCAACATTTTTATTTAAGTGTTTACTTAATATGAAACAATAGTTCACTAAAATAATTAATTTATATAAGCTTGTTGGCAATTACGGAACATGTAAATGTCCTGTTCCAGTCAACTGTTAATGAGCAATGAAACTTGAATGTTCCATGAAACTTTCAGTCCTGTTTCAGTTACATGCCATGGGCGGAGACTCAGACCTTGATATTTCCCTCTTTCTTGTTGTGGGATGGGTTCTCAACGGCAGCCGGTGGGGCAAGCTGACATGCTGAGAACATGTTGGATCAGACGAGGTGTAAGTCTTACATGTTTTGCAGGTCACTTATCAATGTGGCGTTATTATCTGTGATTAGTAGTGTTTATGATCTCCGCCTTTCTCATGCCATGTGTGAGGCTCGCTGCTAGGGTTTCACATTCCCCCAAAATCTTAGCAGGCCTGCTGTGTGGTTTCCAGACGTGTTGGATTCCAGCTAATTCCATCTTACTATAATAGATTAATGGTTTCTGATGGCATAGCTTATTAACATACCATGCTTAAACACTAGTTAAACTTTCCCTCCCATCACCGGGGAGTTTGCTTTTTGACCTCTTAATTATACATTGTGGGTCCTTGTCTGTTATCATTGCTAATACCTAACAATTACAGGTTGAGTAAAAATAATTGTCTCCCTTTTTTACCCTCTGAAAAGCCCATTGTTGCTAATTGCTTGGTTTTACTCAGTTCCTGTGTAATTCAAGAACTCCTCCTTTTATGTAGGGTGAACAGCCTCAGTTGCCTAGTCTACAAATACAGATCAGATGTATCAGGGGCCTCAAGGATAAGGCTCCCCAAGGCTCCTACCTCCTCAGAGTGTCTCTGCTCAGTCAGCTGGGGAGCTGTGCCTCGCAGGGGTGTCAAACTGAGCAGCTGAAGACAAGGACGTGCCCAGTTCTTCATGGTGGCAACTTTTATGACGTGGGGCTTTATTTCCATGAAAGCCTTTCTGTGGTAAGCTAACCTTCTGTGCACATGTGCATAGACCTTCTTTGAATTTAATTAGACTCTGCTGTCACTATCCGCTCACCATCTCTCTGTCCAGAATCAACCCACTGTCCTCAACACAAAGGATCTTATTCATATAACCTTCTATGATCACATTCACTTACTCAGTAGGTGTTCAATAAACACCAACTATCAGTCTGTTTCTCTCTGTCTTTGTCTATCTATCTATCTATCTATCTATCTATCTATCTATCTATCATCTATCTCTATATCTGTTATCTATCTATCTATCTATCTATCTATCTATCTATCTATCTTCTATCTATCTATCTATCTATCTATCTATCTATCTATCTATCTATCTATTCCAACCCTATGCAGGTAAAGAGATATTTAGTTCTGTGTTCTTTATTTGTTAAGAGTGTAGTAATGATTATTGACCTCTCTGTTTTCAGGGTTTCTTGGCAAACAATACTAACACATGTACTGTGTGTGGCACATGCATATGTGTATAGACATCCAGGAGCTAGGGGGACTATACATATAGTAACCCATAGGTTGTCGTGAGTGTTCAGATGCATTCTGGAAAGGAGGGTGCTGGGAGAAAACATCGTGGGTGGGGCTAGAAGTGATCCTGGAGAGAAGGGGGGCATCAAGTTCAGAAAGAAGCTGTCGAATAGGAACAGTGAAGCCAGGTTCAACTCCTCCTGGAACATCTGCCCTGGACAGATGGTGCCTTCCTGGGTGGGTAAAGTACAAAGAGAAAGGAGAGTTGATTAGTCCTAGAAGCCCAGGTTGCGCTGCTGTACTGGGGGCGTGGTGTTGACTGTTCACAGAAGAACTAACTGCCTATTATCCTATTAATTTGGATTATTATAAAAATCACCGGAATTGACACTGGTGCTGAAGGATAAGGTTCAAGGAGAAAATATTTTTTCCCTACCTGGAAACAGGGTTTCCCGTTGTGCTTTTCACTAGCCGATGTGTTAGTGCAACCGCCCCCTCTTTTTTTTTTTTTTTTTTTTTTTTTTGTAACTAAGAAGCAATTCCATAGCAAATTGTAACTATGGAAAACCAATAGCATCGATCAAGACCATTAGACAATATAATTACTCTGTCATTCAGAAGAAGATAGGTAGGGGTTAGAAAGAAAACCAAAAACCAAAGACTAGCATGACCCATCAATGGAAGATGAGCACTTAACGATAGCAATAACTGTGTGCGTGTATGACCAGCTTTAACCATGTCAGAGTACTCGCTGACGTAACAGCCATGACATCAAAAGCTGCTTTGAAAAAGGAATGTAAGAATTCATTTTGGGGAAATGTCTTCTGGAAAAGGGACCTTAACTGACAAGATCAAATAGAAGGAACAGTCTATTATGGGACTAATTGGAAGATGGCATAGTGAGGTTGTCTTATGAGAGGTATGTGCAGAAAGATGCCTTGCCAGTTCATAGCAGGAATCCAATAATCCCCCTTATTGTTGTTGTAATTACAAATATTATAAAATTATAAAATTTATAAAAATTTACCCACTGGCCTTTTATTTTAATTAATATGGTAAGTGCTTAATGCAAAGCTTCATTCCCAGCACCTATGTACTCTACCAACTGAGCTATACCCTCAGCCACAGCATCATAGTTTCCTAATAGTAAAAATACTTTCAGAAAAAAAAACAAACACAAAACCATGCCTTGGGTTTGTAACTAATATTGAGACATTTGAGACATCTAGTTCATTCCATTTAAGGAACAAGTCAGAGAGATCCATTTATTTTCTTACTCCATGAATGGAAGTGATTAGCTTCCCTAAGGCAGCTGGAGGGCACAAGGTGCCATTCGTGTGCTAACTAGAGAGAGATGACCACGTATCTGTGGAAAAGTCAAGGAACAAAGAAGGCATTACCTAAATGAAAGAATAAGGCCTAATTACAGGAGATACATGGAGTCTGAGGGTGTACTTAACATCACATGTCTGTAAGGTTATCTTACTGACTGACCTTTAGCAAGGACACAATGTTACAGTGTCACAAGTGGTATACCTTTGGCATCAGTCACAGGCCCCTCAGATCACATGAATAATACCAACTACTTAATATTAACAGAGTAGGTCAAGTTCATTTGTGGATTCCATGCTTAGGCCGGAAGATCTCAGTGCTTGCCTGAGGATTCTTGAATATATCCTTGGTGGAAACATCAGGAACCTGCTTGTCTTCTGCTAGCACTCATCTTGGAAATATTTCAAATACAGAGATTGCCATCTTTGCTCATAGTATCCATTACCAGCCTACAGATGGAGATCTTTAGGAGGAAATACACTACATAAAATAAATGTCTTTTGACTTCTAGTTCTGGCAAGATGATGGGCTAGGTTAAACATGTAGGTTATCTTAGTCTACCGTTCTGCTAGAGTCAGGGCTTAAAAGGCATATTCATTTTCAGATTTTCATTCTGTCAACATTCTTGAGTCTATTGTGCATACATGCAAAAAGCTTAGGAATGTATAAATCACTCAAGAAGAGAACAGATAGCATTGTGGATGAGAAAAACAAACAAATAAAACACAAAACAAAACAAAACAAAAGTCAAAGAGAACAGTAGCAGATTAGACAGGGGTAATAGGAAGAGAAGGGTGAATGGTCAAATTTGTCTAAAGATTTGGAATGTAACACCCATTTACGAGTCAAGGGTTTATGATGATTTGATAGAGAATTTCAAAAGTTTTAGATGTTCCAATCAATAGTATCCAAAAGAGACAGAAAAGACCAAAAAAAATGGAATGGAATGGAATGAAATGAAATAATCCAGGCATTGGGCCAGAGATACCACAAACATTGGGTATCTTTCCTAAGGCTGCCATGAAAAGTTCAGAAATTTTTTGGGCAAAAGCAGGCAAGGTTTTGTGTACTTCTCATGGATTATGTCAGGCTTAAGAGTTCTTCAGTTTGTAGGTGTTCAGCATGGTCCTCACCACGTCTTCCCTGTATGTAAGTCTGTCTGTCTCCATGCAAATGGCTCTTCTTTATAAGGACATTGCCTTGTTAGGTCATAGCCATATTAAAAACACCATTATAGTTTAGTTAAATGAAAAGATCCTATTTCCAAATATGGCTATTTTCTGAAATACTTTAATTTAGAAATGTTAGAATGTTCAAAATATTTCTGTAGGGGAGACTTAACTCACTTTACAATTAATACATTCTTACTAGAAGCTTGGTAAAAGAATTAGCAAAATGACATTCAAGATCAAGGAAGAATGCAGGAATTTCAGTCTTTTCTTAGAAATAAGTTTGAAATGTTGTCCTACCTTCAAGAAGGAATGTTAGAGGGTATGCCTTTTCTATTCGAATTCAATAAAACATTTGACAACTCTTAAAGCATTTGAGTTGCAAAAGAAAAATAAAGGATCACACAATGTAATTAAGTATAGGATTGTATTTTTAATTAATTAACCAATAAAAATTTAGGGTGAAGGTCCCAGTGAGAACACCAGCATCTTTCTAGTTTCCCTAAGACAGACAGGACAGCCCAGGAGACCTGCCTTGAGCCATTCATAAATGCACCCAAAAGTGAGTCATGCTTAGTGCTAACATGATCCAAAGTTACAGAAAACATTAGTGAGAGCACCGAGAAGATGTAGGAAGAAAGACTGTAGCGGTCATTACAGAAAACATCGGTAACACCAAGAAGATGTAGGAAGGCTATGGTAATCATTACAGAAAACATAGATGAGACCAAGAAGATGTAGGAAGGCTATGGTAATCGTTAAAGAAAGCATCGATAACATCAAGAAGATGTAGGAGACTATAGCCATGGTTACAGAAAACATAGATGAGACCAAGAAGATGTAGGAAAACCATAGTGATCTTTCAGAAGTTTGGTGAAGGATGTCTTCATATGTTTCTCTGCTTGGTTTCTAAGATATTCATGTTGCTAAATAAATAGAGCGTTTTTAGGGACTTATAGGAGATTCAAAGAGAAAAGGTATCAAAATTACTTTTAAGAACAAAGTCAAATATAAATTAAGATTTTTGACCATTATTTTCTTGTCACATTAGCTTGCATGATAATTCTCATGGGTGACATTTTAAAATATCATTATTGACCTTTGGCAATGGTAACTAAAGAAACTTCTGTTAATTATTAAGCTGGAACTGTTATGCTTGCAATTCTTAGTATCGTTGGCTATGGGGATCAGCCAACTTATAAAAATAAGGATACAAATAATAGGTTAAAGAAGCAAAAACAGCAAAACTCAGGCAAAGAACATTGATTAATGAATTTTTTAAAATTCTTAAAGGTCATGTGCTGAAGTTTGGTTGAGCCTCGGGCAGATCTAATGAACATGACCAAGCCCCTCTGTGTGCAGCAGGTAACCCGTGCTGACTCGGAATTTGCTGACATTACAGGGTTATTATTTCTGGAAGGATGCAGCATTCTGGAACAATTTCTCTAATGATTCCATTAAGACCATGGTTTCCTTCAATTTAGGGTAACATATTCCATTTTTTCTCATTACCCCAAAACACAGAGAAGTGTGTCTAGGATAGAGGGTTTGTGTCAGTTAAAGGAAAGGAGAAAAAAAAATCACTTGATTTTGATGGTACTTAACCCCATTTTGTATTTGATAAGCACATCTGTTTTGCGGATCACATGTCAGTGTGAAAGATTGTTTAAAGTAAAAAAAATTTTTTTTGGTTTAAAAATCATTAACTTGTGGCAATCTTGAGGATCCCTTAAAGTAGCCTTAGGTGGCTGCCATTGTATGAGAGGTATTTTAATGCCCAGGCCAAGGAAAAGAGTCTATAGGACCAGGGTCTCTGAGAACAGAATGGGGACAAAGGTTTCCAGATGGAGAGTCCAAGAGCAGGCCTTTGGTGGTCATTTATCACGAGGGTCTGCTTTTTGCTGTGACCAGACAGGGCTTGCTGTGAAAATGCACTCCAGTTGCTAAATACATCATTGGGAGATGCTCTCATAAGACGTTTCTCAATTTATACTTAAAAGCAAAGAATGATTACAGGAAGCAAGGCTTGGAAGGGTGTGCTAGGATGTGTGCTCTGGAGCCCGTATTCTGGCTCCAGACTTCTTCAGTGATAGGATGTGCTACAGTTGTTATCTCCCTTTGTCTCCATGATCTCTACTGTAAGAGTAATCACCAGAAACTCTGTCTCCTCAAAGCCGTGTTACTAACAGAGCAGTGATCTGGAGTAAATGCTACAGTGGAGCCAAAGAACACATTTCTTTTAAACAAACCTCAGCTCAAATAAGGAAGCCGAATCCCAGGATATACCTAAGTTCTGAGTCACTGCAGGGTTTATCTCCTTCCTTCCTACATCCATGACCCTTCTGTCATTTTAAAGGATATATGAGTGTCTGTGAGCACTATTGATATTTGAGTTTCTTAAATCTTTCCCATGTTTCTAGACCACGGTGAAGAGTTTGTTACTTCCACTGATATCAGGGCACTTACAGTTGAAGGAAATATTGGGAGACAGCGTTAACATTTGTAATTCGCACATGAGAATCTGAATTTGAGGGAAGTTTGTCAAGTTGTTCAATTTCACATAAATTCTTAGGACAAAGTTGGAAATGGAACCTTTACTCCACAATTATGGGCACTCAACTATGGTTCATACTCCCACATTCTGTAAAGCCAGATTCTGGGCCATAGTTCTCAGGGTCCTGTGAGTCTGCAGGAAAGCTGAAATCATGTGCTTAGCGTGAGTGGCAATACCTGCAGAGGTGGGCAGGGCAGAGGGAACATTTTGGGTTACCTGTAAGGCCCATGGTGTGCATGAATGAACTGCAGGAGAGAAGCTTGATCTTTATCCCTCCATGTATGTGGTGGATCTGGAAGAGTGGTCCAGCCAGGGCTTTTAATCCTGACACAAGCAAGATCCAGTGATGGGCAGCCTTTTAAGATGAGCCAGGCAGAGACTGGAGAGAATGCACCGTGGTTATGAGTGTAGGATGCTCTTCTAGAAGCTCCAAGTTCAATTCCAGCACCCACATAGCCTCAGCCATCCTTAAGTCTGGGTCTGGGAGGTCCCACACACTCATCCAACGTCTGAGGGCTTTGCACATTCATGGTGTACAAACATATATGCAGACAAAACATCCATACACATAAAACAACAGAGCAAGGGCAAGTGCCTATAGCCTGGTATGGTGGCACATACCTTTCATCCCAGTGCCGTGAAGATAGAGGAAAGTGAGTAAATCTAAGTTTCAGGCCAGTCAAGGCTATACACAGTGAAATAAATTGACAAACAAACAAACTGACAACCTAGAGACTTATGCTGGGCTCCTGACGGTGATGTCTTTGTATATATTCTCCTTCCATTTGAGTATGGTTAGACTGTGAGGTGTCTACAAATGGTGCCTATATAATAGGTAGAAAGGATGGGATGTCATCACTGCACTTCTATCAGGGAAAGGTTGACAGGTTTTGTCTCACTCTCTCCAATGAGACAGTCCCCAGGAGACTGAAGCCCTGAGTACAGCAGTCTGCTTTAAGAACTAAAGCTGACAAGACCACCTATGTTGCCCTGGACTCCCTGGTTTGCCTTGACTGCAAACCTACAAAGGACCTGAAATCAGAAATTCATAGCCACAACTGGATTCATGACCCACAAAAATGGTAAGAAAAAAAAAAAACATTTGTTTGTAGGTTTGGATTTTTTTACAACCTACTTTATAAGGATTTTTAAACACTTTAACCTTTCTTGTAGCCTACCACCCATCAGAGGTAGTGGAAAATAAATGTTAATAGGAAATGAGGGTTGTGGACCTATTTAAAAATACTTCTTTGTGGCCTATTCCAAAGTTCACTGTCAACAGTCCAGTCCTCTAGCAAAACACCAACACGAATCAGCAGCAGCAGTTCAACCTATTTGGCTATCACCACTCATAAATCTGCAATGGCAGCTTGATCAAGACGAAACCCATGAAGTGGCAGGAAGCTCCCGTAATGTCATGAGAAGATCTTTGGTGAGTTCATGACATGCAAAGGTCAGCAGCGTGATGCAAGGTGAATAAATATAAGAGCATTGGCTGTGAAGACAAGCAGGCAGAGCAAGGCGAACCAATGCCAGAGACTCCTCTTTCTCTTCTTTCCCTTCCCTCTTGGTTGGAAGTCGAAATCAGAGTTCCAAATTAGACAAACTATTACTACTTTAGCCAACTTCAAATACAGCTAAAACACAACTTTCCAGCAAAGTGTTTAAGAAAAAAACAAAAGACTGATCTGCATATAATATATGTGGCAGTGTGCTATGGGATCATATTTATATTTTTTCTAAGCATCACATGTCCCCTCATGAGTCTGTTTCAGAAAAAGCTCCTCTCACCTGTGTCTGCTTCAATATTCTTTCACGTGTCTGATGTAGCCAAACATCCTTCACCTGTGTGCCCCAACAAAACATCATATGACATTTCCAAATGACCCCGAGGCTCTCATTTCCAATATGACATCATATGAGCTTCAGAAGAAACCAGAAATTTCCTCTTCACTTGTTAAAAGGAAGAAGCAAAACAAAACAGAAAATTAGAAACAATAAACTTTTTTTTTCTGGTGGGAAAAGAACAAGAAGAGATTACACAATGGTCACACTTATCTTTTATTATTAAAATAAGCTTATTTTGTGATGTAGGGAGACCTTTAGGGAGACCATGATTTTGTCAAAAGGTTTTGCCCTATGGTAGGGTGAACATAAGATCTGTAGATGCTGTAGAGAAAACTTTCTCTGAACTCACTGAACAAGCAGACTACTTTGAGGGTGTATAGAATTTTAAAAATTGTGTCAGCCAGTTAATATTTATTTATCAGTGTGACAAGGTATCGTTTTTATAGTGGTAGATGGGCACCATTTTTGTTTCACGGGAGGGAAATCCAATCTGAATAAAAAAGTAACTTTTCACACATGACTTCTAATCCATGCATGTAAATCAAACTGAAGATCTATTATTCATTATTTTTAAAATGGCATATTTTTATTACATTGAGAATGAAACACAAATACTGTGAAAAATTTAGTGCCCTTTCTGGGAATTTTAAGACACTCATCATGTCGCCATCTAGCTGGGGCTTGCTCTCATTTTTAAAATATAGCCACAAAAATTAATAAGTTTGAAGTTTTATGTTAGAAAAAGAGGGATGCTCTATTTCAATGAAACAGGCAAATTTATTTTTTTATTTAAAGCTTCCTAAATACTTAAGATGGGAAAGCACCCCAGTAGTGCTCAAGTTCCAATATGTATATAAAGAATATAGTTCATATTCTTGTCATTATTCATCATGTCTACAGTGTTCTTCCCTCAAGTGCTTTCTGAAAATGGCATATATATCAGAAACTGATTAAAATGACCCGAAGTATTAATTCGTAAAATATGACGAACCCAACACTTTGCAAGAGGTGATTTTCTGTGTGACATTTAATATGTAAGAGCTGAAATGATTTTAATAACTCACAGGAAGGAGTGGTCCTAGGGAATCCAGACCCTGAGCATGATTACATTTATTGATTATTAGTTATTACCATTAATAGTCCAGAGACCTCTCATATATTATATTTTGTGACTTTAGAGCATTTCCCCTTATGTCAGTTGATGGAAGGCCCTTTTCTCAGCTCTGAAAAAGACCATGTTATCATGTTGAGAGGACCCAGGACTTGTGGAAATTTTGGTGGCCACACCAGTGAGCCCTAGGTGTTCATTGTCATCAATGACTTTTCCTGACTTGCTCCCTAACTCACACTCTAGCGTGACTGCATATAATTCTCTAGATGAAGGGAGTCTAGTTCTCTGTTCATCTCAATCCCTGACTCCTACCCAAATAGATTTTAGATACAAAGGATGCTTGTCACAAGTACATGTCCAGGATGAGACATAATGGGGTCCTGGTTTTGCTAACATTCACTGTCCTGACTATCATAAACTCCTTTGGCCAAGTCCTTGCTTTTAGGAAATGGGAATTGAACATTTAATTCACAGCAATATCATAAGCCTTAAATGCTTTGTGCAAACAGATTACCATAGTTTCAAGTAAGAGATGGTACATTTTTTCTTTCTTTTTCTTTTTTCTTTTTTATCACTTATTGGTAATCCTCTGTCTGGCGTGTTCCTGGCTTTTCTCTATAGTTTATATTTTTCTGGCCCTTAAATTCTTTTTTCCTTTAAGAAGTCTAGTGAGTCTTTTCCCTCCTAACAAACATCCCACACTCTTTTGGTGCTATTTTGTCTCAATTTCTTGCTACCAGATGACATGAAAGGTTTGTAAGTCCATCAGTATAAAGTAGCACTTGCAATATATTCATGCATTTACAATCATCCTAACAAATACTTAAGACCATCATTATTCCTTGTTGTTTGGGTCCTGTGGTGACACAGCACATGTGACAGGAGCATGAGCTGGAACTAAACTTCTGATTCACAGCTGGTGAATGACAGAGGAAGAGAGTGTGGTCGCACAGTCCCTCCATCATGTTTCCAGAGACCCAAATTTCTTCCCTTATGTTCAACTTCTTCTTCTTCTTCTTCTTCTTCTTCTTCTTCTTCTTCTTCTTCTTCTTCTTCTTCTTCTTCTTCTTCTTCTTCTTCTTCTTCTTCTTCTTTCTTTCTCTCTCTCTCTCTCTCTCTCTCTCTCTCTCTCCCTCTCTCTCTCTCTCTTTCTGTCTCTTTTGAGACAGGGTTTCTCTATGCAGTCCTGGCTGTCCTGGAACTCACTCTGTAGACCAGGCTGGCCTCAAACTCAGAAATCCACCTGCCTCTGCCTCCCAAGTGCTGAGATTACAGGTGTGCACCACCACTGCCCTGCTCTATGTCCAACTTCTTAAAGCCTCCATCTCCTGATAGAGCCAAACTAGAGAACAAGTCATTAACATGTGAGACTTTGAGGGACATTTCAAATCAATATGAATTATTATTCCTCTGATGTGATAAGCTAGTAATAATTTCTCATTGCCCACCTTTTTTCCTGTTACATCACTAAATACCTAAGAGACACCATCAAGAAGAATTTAAGAACCTAGTTCCTTGTTGAGCCCATTTTACAGATGAGATAAATGGGGGTAGGCCTTTCCAAGATGATTAAAATTAGCTTCAAAACTAGCTTAGATGTTCCACCAGGCTCTCAGCTTGTTCTAAAAGAAGCAGAATTGAAATACTTATTTTGTTTTCTTTTTCTTTCTTTCTTTTTCTGTATTGTAGAATCACTCTCCCATTCCTTTAATTTATCTTTGAATTTTTTTTCACAGACTGGATTCTATATCTAAAATCCAATGTCTCTCTTTTCACCCTTTTGCTGTCTGTCCTTGAAGAGGCAAGCTCCACATCGTATAGTAAAGCTGCCCTTTGAACAGGGCTGCTTTGCGACCCCATGCCCAAAGGTAGTTGCTTAACCTCAGGCATAAGCTTCCTGAAAGTAGAGACTTCACATTTCTATGAAAGTTCTCTTGTGGAACAGAACCAATAGAATGTAAGTGGAACTCTAAGAAGAGATTTATTTGATTGGTTCTTATGGTCAGAGAAGGACAGTCTCACAATGGTCATATGTATCACACATTTACCCGTGACTTCTCACTTCCTCTGCTTCTGAGAGACTTACATGCCAATCATTTCTAGAAGCACCCTCACAGACACACCCAAATATGTGTCAGCTTGACAAGCAAGAATTATCCTCAGAGGCCCTCTTTGTTCCCTGCTATATTGCTGACATCTAGAAATGTAGCTGTATCCGTGTGGATTTCCAAAGTAAGCCCACAGATGTGAGAATTTCAAAGTCCCCAAAGAGACTGGTGAGCTCCTTTGATTGATTTTTTTTTGAACCCAAGATCTTGAGACAGCTATGCACCTGCCCCGCCAATAGGCTACAGTTTCAGAACAACCTGAATTATCTTCTTTTAAAAATGGTTTTTAAATGCACATTTAAGTTTACTGGGAATTCTGCATTCTTATTTTTGTCCTTTGTGTCTGTTCGTGTACACTGTATTCGGAGTTCAGAATGTCCTAGTTACAGAATAGCAATTCTTCTTCCCTTCCCATGCAATTCAACAATCAAATCGTTTTGAATTCTCTAAAGAGGAGGATCTTGCTTCTGTTTGAACTCACTCACATTCCCAGGGAATATGTTTCAATATTTCAACATCTATACAAAATGCTTTACAATTCCTTTTATGGTATTAATTTTCATATGAACACCATGTAAAGTCACAAAGGACTGAGTAGGGCAAAGAATTTCTCCAAGGTCACCCAGCCTGTTAATTGCAAAGGACTACTAGCTTAGCTATCTTTCCCCATCCACATCTGATTCCCACAAATACTAACCATTGAGTTGATGAAATTTCCAAAGCTTAGGGAAGGAGCAGGAACAGAATTCACATTCAAACCCACCCCTCAAACATTACCAAACTCAAGGACAAATGAAGATCAATGAATAAAGCGAATCAAAACCTGTCACATCTGTGCTGGCTAGTTTTTCATCAACTTGACACATGCTAAAAATCATCTGAGAGAAAACTTCAGTTAAGAAAATGCCTCCATAAGATCAGGTTGTAGGTAAGCTTGTAGGGTATTTTCTTAATTAGTGATTGGTGGAGGAGATCCCAGCCCATTGTGGATGGTATCATCTCTGGGATGGTGTTCCTGGATTCTCTAGGAAAGCAGGATGATCAAGTGAGTGGGAGAAAGCCAGTAAGTACCAGACACCATGGGCTCTGAATCAGCTCCTGTGCCAGTTCCTGCCCTGTTTGAATTCCTGTCCCGACTTTCTTTGTTGATGAACAGTGGTCTGGAAATATAAACTGGATAAACACTTTCTTCCAAATTTGCTTTGGTCATGATGTTTTATCACAGCAATAGTAATCTAAGCTACAACAATATCCTTAGGATCTTCATCAACGTAGAATAGATCCAGATCACTAACGTGAACCTGCAGACTGTGTTCTGTCCTTTATTCCACTTTCCGATTTTATCCTGTGTTGCTTGCCTGCTTCAATATTCATTACTGTCTCCATTTTTTTCCTGAATATATCAAACTCCTCCTTCCCACAAAAGCACTAAACTCAGTGATTCTCACCCCCCCCCAAACATTATCAAACTCAGAACAAATTAAGATCAATGAATAAGGCAAAACAAATCATGTCACATGTGCTGGGTAGTTTTATTTCAACTTGACACAAGCTAAAATCAAAGACACAAAGATACACAGAAGACCCTACCTAAGCATGTCTTCCTTAAACTTTGACATAGCAGTAGGTCTCAGTGCTGTTTCTGCCTTAAGCAAAAGTTCCTGAACAGAACACACACCTGTCATATTTTAGTGCCTTATAATTTGTGATTTCAGTATCAACTGAGGTAGGCCAAGCCTTTATTACTATTGATGAAATCATATTGGTTGACTGTCTATTACTTTATCACCAGTTTATAGCTAATGATAGTTTCTTATGCAAGTGTCAGTGTTGGGCTTCAGTTACAATAATAGACATTTAATGAATGTAAGTGAATAAATTATGCAAAACAAACAAAGACATCAGACACAGTTGTTGATAGGAGTTAAGTTAATAATTTGGTAGCTGAGGAAATTTATTTTTTATTGACCTGTGAAATGGGCAGATGCCAAGCACATGGGAGGGCTGATGTTTACACCAAGTGCCACAGGATGTGTGCAAGAGTTTTGTGAAATGCTGAGTGCCTCACTGACACTGTCTTCATCATTATATGTCTTTGGGGTGATGGAGGCTGCCCAAAGGGAAAACATTGATTAGAAGTTATTGCCCAAAGTTTCCTACTTTCCAAATGATATATCTACGTGCTCCTTGTAAAGCCATTTGCGGCTAATTTGTTGGTCTTTGATCTAATCAGACTGCAGATGTTCAGAAACACCATCTTTTCGTGCATTGAGGCTCACTCACTGGGGTTTGTAAAAGTAATGGGCTGTGCCCAATTTTCCTCCAATGTGTTCAACTCTCAGGGATGATGAAGGGAAAGATCTGTCTTTTGCCTAACAAGGAGGAAAAAAAGAAAAAAAAAAAAAACACAACTTTTTATTTCTCAATTAAAAAGAAGAATAAGAAAGGAAAAAGATGAGGAAACAGAGGAAAGACTGTTAATCCCAGAACTGAATTTTCCAAATTAAAATATTCAATTAAAATTCTTCCATCTCTATAGAGTGAAATGTTCTTAGTCACATGTTTGAGTAGCATGCAAAGAGATGAGTTAAAACAGGCTGAGGTTGAGCTCGGGTAATAGCATTGCTTATCATTGCACGATGAGATGATATCCCATGAAACATCTCGGTCATGTTTCATGGAGGTTGGTGGGAAGGTCATATGGTAAATCTGTAATTATTCAAATAGGACCCAGTCTGATTTTATATGAAGATAGCTTTGTCCTAATTAATCAGGGAGCTTGAGGAGAGTTCTTTAAAGATACACAGATCTGCCTTGCTTGTCTTGCATATGCAAGGGGTAGTGAGTCAGAATGTCGGCTGAAGGACCTAAGGACCAGCTGATTCATCACTCAAAGCATTCTCCATTGGTTCGCTCCTACTCCTCATGGTTAAAAATGTAAGAAAGAATCAAATAGTAACCAGCATTTAAAATAAGCACCCTTGAGTAATTCTTTTGCAAAACAAATATAGGGGGAACTATTGCTCTAAAGCCTTCAGACTTTTATTTAGAGTATTAGAGATTTTTTGAATGGTTAAATTAATTGTGAAGAAATTGCAAAATTAGGTGCAAGGTCTTTAGGCTTGAGATCACAGGACTATGCCCTTTATTGGGGGAAGAATTCTATTCAGAATGAGTGGCTTATAAAGTAGGAGGTAAATTCAGTCTTTTGTAACGTTTTGTTGCTTAAGGACACTTGATTTTATTGGAACAACGATGTTTTGACTCAATATGTTCTAGATACATTGTAGATGCCTGAACCCAAACTGAGAAACTTGAAGACAGGCATGTGGAAGAAGTGGCCATGGTGCTCACTTTGTAGAAGTGATGAAGAGAAGCTGGTGGGACAGAGCAGAATGACCTTGAGGACTCTGGGTGGCTTTTTGCATTGCTTCTTTCTGTTTTCAGAAAGTATAGCTCAGATAGTTCTCCAAGACCTAAATTCAGATCCCAGTTTTACCTCAAGCCTTTTTGGGGATGTCAGTGAACCCAACTTCTCTACACCTAGTCCAGGAGTTTATAGAATTGGGTCCACATTAGAATATACTCACTTGGATTATTGTGACTATTAAGCTAATGACAATGAAGTCCTTGTGAAAGAAATGCCTTGAGTTTAGCAAACTCAAGTGTTAGCTGTTGATATTATAACAACATTTGGGATTAGGGACTTGAATTAATATTCTGACACATAGATTTTGAACACTTGCATTCAGGGGTTCAGGGAGTGAGAACCTATTTTCAGAAGCTGTGTAGTTGTAATTCTATGGGCTTCTGTCCTTTATACCTATGTCAGAATAAATTTCCAAGAACAATGACTTTTTAAAACCCATAGCAGATAGGCAGGGGATTAGAGCTAATTCGTCTATATTTTAAATTCGTGACTGGGAAAACTGGAGGAAAAAGAGAATAGCACTAAAGAATAGCACCATAAAACTCTGTCTGATAGTCTAGATGACCCTGGGCTCCGTATCAATTCCTAAGCACCTTTCTAAGCTGTCTGCTTCCAAAGGCACATTTTGTTATCTCTAATGCAAATTAAGCACTGATTTACTTCCTTCCCTCCCTGTAGTATTCTCAGCAGAGTTTAGCTCGGGAAGACACCATTTAGTCTATTTCTGTTTATTTGTCTCCATTGCTTCTTTCCTCGCTCTTTATAGATAGTGACATCAAGATCTGACAATTGCCACGTAGGTTATTTATTCAGAGAGAAGATGGAATTTATTCTCATGTTTATCTGATGCCATACTTCCAACTGCTAAGATATACAACACCTCCTTTAAATAAGAGAAATAATTACACAGAGCAGGATGGACGATTTGGATTCAAGTATCCTATACAGTGTGTTTAAAGTCTGAAGAATCATTTACATTGCATTAGGAAGAGTCACAGTCATGGCAGATGTCCTATGAGCAACTCATGAATTTCTCAGTGTTCAGTCTACCAGGTGAAATACATATTACATGAATATGTACATTCTTATTTACTCTTAGCTTCATGTCGACCAAGAACTACTAATTCCTCATATTGAGTGACATAGGATCTTATATCTTGGCAGATTAGCAGAAAGTTGAAGATCAGAAAACCAGGCATCCTAAGCTTGGTTATCCCACATTTCCATAAAAGCCAACATCTCAGAGCAGAAGCCTGCTTTTCATTCTTGTACCCCACATCTCACACATGTACTCTAGGACAGAAGGAGGCTTTCCTCACTACTCTCATCCTAAGCCATAGATAGCTTAAAGAAACATCTTCTGGTATGTTCCCTGTCTCTTCCAAAGCAGTGAAAAAGGGACAACCCTTGTGGATTTAGAGGCAATCATAAATTCTCAGAGTGAAAGAGGTGGAAGTGACTTTATTCACCCAGAGATCCTTGTATACAACTAAACAGAGAGAGAGTGACCATGGGATGTAATCATACCTCAGGCTTGGAATATGACAAAGCAGAACTAATTGCTAAGTAGAATTAATTCATGACACGGTGGCCACTCAGCCAGCAGAGTCAGTTCCCAACAACTGGAACTGTTCACAGGTGGACTGCTTTACATTTTACCTTGTCCAGTCTTCTAACCATGTTACAGGTGAGAAGTGAACAGCAATAATCCATTATGGAAAAGTTTCCAAGGAGCCAGAGACTGAATCTAACAGTTTCTCAAATGCCAGAGACTGGATCTAACCATTTCTCAAATTTGGGGTCATATGTACCATTTTAAAATGTCTTTTTTTTTTTTTCTGATCCCATCAAGTGTATGCGATTTTGAAATTGTTGTTATTGAATATAAACTTTAAAGATTTGCATGACTTCTAATTTATGTTCAGGGCCCAGCAGTACCTGTATCAACACATCTGCTTGAAAAGCTGTGGGTGTGGAATGTTTTACTAATGGGGACAGTGGCATGATGAAATAATTTCAACAACAATCATTTTGACTCTGTTTAGTGTGTGTTTGTATCTGGGATATCTAATCTTGGTTTTCAACTTGATATACATGGGGAGAGGAAATCTTAGTTGAGGAATTGTCTTGAGAACGGGCACATCTGTGGGGCATTTTCTTCATTACTGATAGATATAGGAGGACCCATGCCACTGTGGGTGGTGCCAACTCTGGGTAGATGGGTCTGGACTGTGTACCAGAGGCAGCTGAGCAAGCCATGGTAAACAAGCCAGTAAGCAGCATTTCTCTCCATTTTGAGTTCCTGCCTGGATATCCCTTTATGGTGGGCTATAACCTATAGGAATAAACAAATTCTTCCCCTTTGGTCAATGTTATAACAAAGCAACAGCGAACCAAACTCTAAGAGTATTATTCATTAATATGTATCTAATTTAATAGGACATACAGCTAGAAAGTGGTGGCTATGTTTATGTCTTAAACACAGTGCTAAGGCATTCCAATGTATGTAGTAAACACAGGATGTAATGCAAATTCTGTTAGGCAAGAAATCGCCAATGAAGTGACTAAAGGCAGATTTAGAATAAGCCAGTGAGTAATTCTTTTAATTCTGTACCCAGAATATTGTCACATGACCAGAGTACAATCAGAGGGGCAAGGAAATAAAACTTAAAATGTCCTTGTGTTATGTAATATTTGATGTTAAATTTGAGATTCTGAGATTAGAACATACAGATAATGACCGAGCATAGCCCTTGGGCTGTTCCAAAGGGACTTCTCAGTTAGACATCAGTAGCAATTTTTTATTTGAAAGATTCTATCTCTATCCTGATTTTCACTGGCAAATTGGAGACTTCGAGACATTGTTTCTATGCTTTGTGTGGGATTTCCTGAAATTATTTTGGTGGACTAATATTTTCCTTCAATTTGATCAATTTATCTCTTCAAATGATTTCAGTGCCATTTCCCCTTCTTGTCATCTAAGGACCCCTGGTTCACATGTGCTGGAATATTCCACAAATTTTTCATGCTATCATCTTTATGTTTCCTTTCCTTTCCTTTCCTTTCCTTTCCCTTCCCTTCCTTTCCTTTCCTTTCCTTTCCTTTCCTTTCCTTTCCTTTCCTTTCCTTTCCTTTCCTTTCCTTTCCTTTTGTTTTTCTCTTTGTGCTTTAGTTGGGACTGAATTCATTGTCAGTTTGACTACCACATTCATTATACCTTTTCTGTTGTGTCCAGTTATACTCTGAATTCCATGTCATAATTTTACCATGGCAAATATAATCTTCCTGCTCTAGAACACTTTTAAGTTTTTTCTTGATATATTATATTCTTTTCTGTGATTTTGATTCTGTAGTATAAGATCTTTCTTATTTCCAGATTCTGATCACGCAGATCACGCACCAGTCTGTATTCATTGACTAGTTCTCATCGGTCCATGCATCACATCTTCTTCCTGCTACAGACATCTCATAGTTGCCTGCCATGTGGTAGACACTGTGTGTAAAATAACTATAGAGAATGAAATAGAAAATACTCATTCCCTCATCAAGATATGACCTCTATGCTCACATCAGGAACGGAGCTGAACTGGAGTTCTAACTCTAGTTAGTTGAAACACCCCACTGAGTCCCATAGTTTTAATTTATAAAAGGCCCTGTCTTCCATTTGGGCTTGGTATCCAATTGCTACTCAACTTTTTGATTGTGTTCTTCTCTTCAGGACTGCCAGAGGATTCCTAAAACACTAAGAATCTCTACCTTCATACCTAGACCCAATTGCCCACATGCTACTGAGTTCCTTTGAAGGTTCTAGGGTTAAGAATTGGTCCATGGTAATGACTTGGTCCATGTCTGGAATTTGTGTCTTTAATTACTCCTTTCTCCTTTTTCCTGCAGTGCCTGGCATCCAACGACAGGACTGTCTGCACTTTCATCTGATCCAAGGATTTAGTTTCCTTTAAATTTGTCTCTTCAGCTCCCATAAAGCTCTGCATTCATATAATTTTATACATTTTTTTTCTTAATTCTGTTTTCTCTCCTCCTCTTCCTTTGTTACTGGTGATGAAGCCAGACATAGGATATGGTAGGCCAGAGCTCTACTGAGCTCTATTCTCAGCCCTTTTCCTTATGGAAACTATCATATAACTCTGGAGAGATGAATCCATGCATAAGAGTGACAGTTACTCTTCTAGAGGACCTGGATTCAGTACCCAGCACCCATGTGGTGGTTCAATGCAATCCCAGTTCCAAGATAACCAACACCCTCTTCTTGCCTTTGTGGCATTGATCGTGTGTGTGGTACACAGACATATACACAGGCAAAATACCCATAAACATAAAAAGTAATATTAATACTAAAAAATAAATGTAACCCAAACTATCACATATTCAAACATTTTAGAAAGTACAGAAGCAAGAAGCATGCTATGACATAGCTTTTCATTGCTGTTCTTGTTTTTCTTTCTTGTTGCTGTGATAAAACCATCATCAAAGCTTCTTGGGGGAAGAAAGGTTTGACTTCTTTCAGGTAACATGTCCATCACTGAAGGAAGTCAGGGCAGGAATTCAAGTAGAAACAGAGGCAGGGTACATGGAGGGGTGGGGGAGGGAGGGAGGGAGGGGGAGGAGGGAGGGAGGGAAGTCTCTTACTGACTTGCCTTCTTTGGCTTGCTCAGCTACCTTTCTTATGCAATGAAGCCCAACTTGCTTAGAGGTAGTATAAGCCACAGTAGACTGGGCTCATCTCCATTAATTTTCAATTAAGAAATAACCTCCCCGCCCCAGACATGGTCACAGGACCACCCATGGGCAATTCTTCAGTTGACTCCAGGTCTGCATCAAGTTGACAGGTAAAGCTTACAGCTTCCTATGGCAGGCATTTTGCAGCATCATTCCCTCCAGGCTAAACTTTTCTGTGTACCTGATCTCCAAATGGACATAGCATTTCTCATCGACATTCCCTCACTCAACATTTACCTCTAAACCCTCATTTACTTGTTAGGTTCCACATCCTTCCTATCTTTCCACGTGTATCTTCTTTCTATGTGGAAGACCAAGGGCATCACAACTGTGATACGCAATAAAGTTTGTCTCTGTAGAAATCTCTTTCTTCCATAGAATTATTCATGGTGGTCAGGTGATGAAGTTCCTCTCAGGACATCATGATGTCCACCTATGAGCACTCTGAGGACAAGATGGTACTGGCCTCAGAGAAAACGAGCATCTATTCATTTTCTTGTTAGATTTCTAAAATAGCAAAGCCAATGAAAGATGCTCAGAAAGGTGCCATTTTCATAGGCTAGCTATGGAAGTAATCATGCTCCTGGAAAAGTCCTCCCCAGAGATAGAGAAACAAGAAAATTTAGTAACCTTCCTTGCCAAAGCATAAGCACCCAGTCTCAAGGTACACATTACAAGGCTGAAGGGCTTTAGTACAACAAGCATTAATGAAAAGGCACTCAAGGCCTGTATTCTGAAAAGGCAACTGTTGTTAGAGAGAGTAGATTGCTTTCTTTAGTAATCCGGAACATCTTCAGGGCTGGAGAGATGAACCAGTGGTTAAGAGTACTTTCAGGGGATCTGGGTTCAATTTCTAGTACCCACTTGGTGACCCACAACCATCTGTAACTCCAGCTCCAGGGAATTTGATGTCTTAGGGCACTGGGCATGTGTTTGGTACACATGCATGCAAACAAAAACACTCATACATCTTAAACAAAGATTAGTTAATTAGTTAATTAATTAATTAATTAAGAAATAATGTGTAGCTCTCATGTTGTATTTTACTTAGAATTGGTGGAAAGGTTTTATTGTGCCCCTCTACTTTTTAAATTTCAGGAGCTATCAGGACAATTTACACATAGCCACTCTCTGTTACAGAATAGATTTATGCTAAGTCCTCATGTGTACTCCAGCCTGAGATTCAGTACTGCACGGTATTCACACGCCCTGCCTGGTAACTTCAATGGATAGGTCATTCAATAAAAGAATGCTAGTGTTTGGCAAAATCACTGACACATTCTGATCTCAAATATCTTCTTTTTGTTACATGCCATCCAGGAAGTGGTTGGGACAAGTCATAAATACAAATGTAAGACTCATGCATAATTCATATGTTCCTGAGCATTCTTAACTTGGTATAAATATGCCATCTCTAGGAAGAACATACATCACTGTGGTCTGGGGTTTTATTGTAATTTTAGAGTTTTGATTGGTTCCACTTGAGGTTGGACCTAGGGCCTAGGTAAGTACTCATTCACTTAGCTACACACACAATCTTTTCCATTGTTTTTCAGAAAACTCAAGTGCATATAAACTTATGTGTAAAAAGAAAAGTAACTTACATAAACTCACAACAAAAGTCAACATGGGTCTGTCACTCTTGTCATATTCTTATTACAACCCCTTCAAATGCCTTTTTGACTGGTTAGTGCGAGGTGGGTCCTTCCTTTCACTGCTAAATCCAATGCGAGCACTAAAGCACTGACTGATGGCATGGATCCAGCATTGTGTTAAATCATGGATCTAACCAGGGTTCTGACTCCATCTCTCCTCCTCAACTTAGCTCTTGTTCTCTTGCTAGAAGAAATGTTACCCGTTGCTGGCTAGCCAAATGAAAAGTACAGCTTGATTAAGGATCTCTTCTGTCAGTAATTTGTGCCTAATGTCTTTAGCTTTCCCATGGGCTGTTGTAGAAAATGGTAAATCTGGTTTAAATGAAACCTGATCCTGTTAATGGCTTAATAGCAGCTGCCACAGGGTTATGGTGCTTTCAACAGATGTCTCTGTTACATTTTGTTCCAAAACTTAAGTCTTGAGCTATCTGTATGAATCATATAAATATAACTGTATGTTTGGATAAATGTTTTGCAAGATAGTCTGTGACAATACACTCTTCTGTCCACTTAAATATATTCACATATAATTTTGTAAAGAAAATTAGGTATATAATATTTTTTAATAAATTTTTTTTATGTCTTATAGTTTTCTAATTTTTTTAAGCTGAGAAACGGCCTTCATCTCTACCCCTAAGACGATGGCTTGATCAATGTGACCAACTGACTCATCATTGCCTACTGCTATTCGTTTGGCTCTGATGTTGATGTGCTTGGTAGCGTCCCCTCAGACAAACAGCAGTCACAACACCACACGGCCTCTGTCTTTTCCTTTCTTAAAATGATAATTGTAATTATCATCATGAAGAGGGTTAGTTTTTCTGGAGTGTGATCATTTAATCAACTACTTTTATAGACAGTATTTCTTCTATATAAAGTTCTGGAGCTAGGTATATGAATGATCCAGAAGATACAAACCAGGGACATAACATCATGATTTTGATGGGAGATAGAGATAGTCATACAATTCGTCTGTTTCTGAGCTATGAATACTTTCAGGCATGATAATTAAAAAAAAAAAAAAGTTTAGTGGGTTCCTGGTTCTGTAGACCTGGAAGTTCTATAGGCTGGTGACATCTGGAGAGAGCCTTCTTACTGTATCAGATTATGATGGAGGGTGCTATGGAAAGGCGTAAGCAACTACTTTAAGCCTGAGACCCAGTATTCCTTTCTTATAAAACCACTGATGCCATACTGAAGACCCCAATCTCAGGACCTCATCTAATCCTATCTCCACCAAACTCTATCTCCAAATGCTATCAACATACGGATTAATAGACGAGCTTTACAGCACAGGAACTTTAATGGACACACTCAAACCATAACAGCAGACATATCAGCTCAGGCCAATACGAACAAAAACAGAGTAGCATGTTAATTGCAATGCTGCAAAACTTGATTCCGGAAGCTTACAAAGCATGGACTCTCTGACAGAGCCGCATTTTCAGGGTTGTGTGGTTTCTTAAATTACCTGAAGCCAGAAAGCTTATTTGTAAATTGTGAGGAGCAGGTGTGGAGCCCATTCCAAGATGGTGCCCGAGAAGGTTGCTAAGCCTTATGACTAACACCTGACTTCCTTATACACCCCTGCATAGTCACGTCCGCAGTCTTGTACTGCACAGAAGCGCTGCTACGGAGGATCAGGCCAGCTGACGTTAAGCACATTAGAACTATGGCAAGCACCTGCGTGGCAGGCTCTGATTGGTGAGGGCACAGAGATTTAAGGGTGGTCGGGGAGAGGCTCGGGGGCCATTTGGAAGAAGTCAAGGATTCTGAGTAAACTGCTTTGGGAAGAACTCCGTGTCTTGTCGCTTCTTTCTGCTGGTCGGATCAGGCAGCGACAGTAAATTCATCCAAGAGTCAGTATTTGAAGGCAACGGGAGGAATATAAAACATGTCTGTGCTTACTTTTAAACTGTCTGTGGGTATCTCTGGGTAACAAATAGCATCCTTCTGACATTCTCTTATCTTAATATTGTCACCAGGTACTTCCTCAAAGAAAAGCCGTGAAGCCTGGCTTGTCTTTCTTGTTTGAACTCCTCCTTCTCCATGGAACATATGCTTACAATGACCTGATCATGGGCTGGGCAGTCTTTCCTGTATGTGACAACAACTTCCATATAGTAGAGGGAAAATTCAAGTGTCCTCTTCTCCGAGGACCTTATGACCAAAAACTGGACAGCTTCAGAAAAATAGAAAATCTGATTTGCCAAGACTTGGACCAGTGGCTGTGCAATCTATATTTTAAGGTTTGTGATATGGTTTTGTTTATTAATTTCCTGAGGCTGGACTTGGCCCTGTAGCCCAGGTTCTCCTCAAACTCTTGACCCTCATCTCTCACACATTGGTGTGCTACCTGGCTAGGATTACAGGTTTGAAATATGAGTTTGTAACTGGAAAATAATTTTAAGTATTTCTTGGAGTGCCTTCTTTCTAGCTATGGGCTTCTTTTTTTTTTTCTTGCAGTTATAAAATTTACTAAACTTTCTTTTAAAAGGATTTCTGGAAAAGGACATGGATTAATATTTAGAAACAAGGAATTACATTGTGAGGTCACGGAAAAAGTCAAAGTGAATTAAATACAGTCTTGTATATTGAATGAATTGAAACTGCTACCCAAGGCTCCCCACCCCCACCCCTGCCCTCCACTTCTCTGCCGTTTGCAATCTGTAATGTAATCCCATCATCCCAAGAACGGCTTTCTTGCCTCTCTAAAAGTATTGACCAAACTTCCCTTGTGTGTTGAGTGTTGTCTGTGATGGGCTACAGAAGAGATGAGGTGACTTCTGCCCTCTGAATGCTCAACTCTGACAAACAGACACCAAAGTAGAGTGGCCATGAGAGATGTCTCCCTCAGCCATTCCACTTCTAAGCATGCTTTTTTGTTAAACTCAAATATTTAAAGCAAATAAACTTGGACATACATATTTGTATATATTTATTTTTCTGTGTACTGCTGAACCCAGCCTTGTAGTAAACATAACAGTACACAAATTCATCGTGGGCAGTTGTCATTATCCAGAGAAGAAAATGGTTGTATATGTTAAGAATAAAGTGTCCTACATGTTTGTAGTCTATTTTGGTCTTTGTTTCTAAACATATTTTTAATTATAGTATTTTCCCAGATTGACTATATCATAAAGTGCCATGGAGTTTTATTCTTTGTCTAAACATCTGATTATCTACTATCTATCTATCTATCTATCTATCTATCTATCTATCTTCTGTATCTATCTATCTATCTATCTATCTTCTGTCTCTATCTATCTATCTATCTATCTCTCATCTCTCATCTGTCTGTCATCTATCTATTTATCTACTTATTTAACTATCATCTATCTATCCACTTGCCTACCTACCTACCTAATTGATGGAAATGATAAAGATATTTTCAGAAAAAGTATAATTTTGGCCTTAAGTTTTAGAGTTTTCTATTGGTCTTCTAGAATTGTTTTTTGATACCTTTTTATTTGGGGTAAAATTATTTGCTTTTTTCTTTTTAGTGTTCCCTATATAATGCTCTGCTGAAATACCTTGTTGGGGTTGTCTAGATAGCCATTAAGGAAATAGTTCTTACCTGGATCTGTCCCTTCCTCGTCATTGTGGAAAGAGTGCTATCATGAGATAACTCTTACTGCCCCTTAGACTGACCAAGAAAGGCATGCTCACAGGGGCTGTTCGTAGGCTCAGTGCTCTGAGAATTTGTACCAGCTATTTTGTGGTGCTGCTTCAAGTAGTAGGAGCCATTGGTAGCTCTTAAGAATTAAAAATGTTGATATAGTCAAGCTTGAATGAAAGAATGCTACAGGAGAGTAAATGACTCTGAAAGCCTCACATAACAGAACAGTTCTAAAATTGTAGGCTTAAATGTTATTCCATGAATCAAAATAAGCTGAAATTTAAACTAAGGTCACAAAAGTACATTATTGTTAATATGAATGGTGTGTGTGTGTGTGCACTTATCTGTCTGTCTGGTTGTCTGTCCGTGTGTGTGTCTGTGTATATGCCCTACAGCAGGTGCCTGCACATTTGAGTTGAGGTGTTTCCTATACTGCTTTCTTATTTGACATGGCGTCTCAGTAAAATCCAAAGCTGGCTAGTTTAAGCTAGACTTGCTGGTCAATAAACCCTTGGAGCTACCTCTTTCGGCCTCCTCCTCCATATGACCCATTGCTAGGATTAAAGGCCTGGGCTGCTCTACTTAGCTTTCCATGTGTGCTCTGTGGATCTGAACCCAGGTCCTAATGTACACACAGCATGCATGTCACTCACTGGGCAAGTGTGTCACTCACTGGGCAAGTGTGTCACTCACTGAGCTATCTCCTTACCCATGGTACATGAGACTTTTAACTCCTTTTCTTTATATTTTCTTTTTTCTTTGTCCTTTCCTTTCACATCTCACTGTCCATGCCTGGGGTGGAACTCAAGGTCTCACATCTGTTAGCCAACCCGACTACTGCTGAGCTGTATCCACAGCCTTTAATGCTCACACTAGCTGGAGCATATAGCTCAGGATTCTGTAGATGATGGCTTGGAAAGTTGGTAATAAATTCATAAAAGACAATTTAAGTAGTTCTGGTATTAATTATGAAGATTATGTGCATTGAGGTTAAATCAAACTTAAAAAATCTACAAGCTCAAAAAGTTGATTATTAAAAAGTATTAAAATAATTTGGCTGAATGACAATCTTCATGGACTTGAAGACCAAATTTTTCTCCTTTTTTAACTAAGTAAAACATAATGGGAAAAAACTAATGCTTTGATTTATGAATAGAGCATGTCTGACCACTATTATCACAGATAGATATAATTAATCTTCAGTTCTGTTATTTATTACACAATGTTAGGAACTGCTGACCTCTGCACTGACTGAGAGGAAAAATAAGTGAGAATCAAGACACTTCTCCTTCATCAAGATGAAAACAAAAATATTCTTACACAAAACTCTGTTATTTATGTAAATTTCTGTAATACACGACTTTTTTCCACTCTAGAGTTTTCTCAAGAGCAAAATGTCAGAATCAGGGTTGGGGGTTGGTTTAAGTGGTTTAGGTGATGGTTCTGTCAACACGACGACCTGAGTTTAGATTCCTTGCATAAAACCAAACCATACCAATAAAACAACTCCCTCTCCCACCCCCACCCCCAAATCACTGCATAGGACAGCATATGTTTTTAACCCCAATATTGCGGGAGGGGAGGTCAAAGACTGGGGATCCCTTCAGCTCACTGGCCTGTGATCTCCAGGTTCAGTAGAGACCCTGCTAAAAAAACTTAAGTAGAGAGTGATTGAAGAAAGCACACAGAATTAGCCTCTGGCTTCCATAGGCAGGAACACACACACATACACACACACACACACACACACACCAATCAACCATATGGAAATTTCTGATCAAGCAGTTAATGGAAATACTAAATAAATCAAATAAATAAATAAATAAATAAATAATAAAATATCAAATGGCAGAAAAGGGCAAAACAGATGATGACACAGGAAAAAAAAATGTTCTTCCAGTTTAAGTTTACAGAAGATTAAAGAATCCAAGGGAGCCCTTCTTTACTTTTCCTTGAAGGGTCGGTGGTTGGGCGGTGAACACCATGGCTCATGGCTTCCCTCTGACCTCTGTTGTCCTGTGCCATTGGGGGCAGTCATGGGAGGAGGTTGGAATGTCTCACTAATTCAGTCCCAGAGTTTGTGGGCAAGGCGTGAAGAGGGAAGATTCTGCAAGCACGGAAGGCTGGTGGTCCTTCCTGAGGAAGTTCTTCCTGCAGATTCCATCTTTCTCGTGTTTCACTGTTCCCCTCCAGCACTTGGCTACTTTAAATGTGTGAAAAAGTGAGCAGGGAACAGCCCTCTGTTCACTTAACGCTGTGGACTATAATCGCATCATTTCCTTTTGTTTCATTCTTTTGTTTCTTGAAGAAAAAAAAAAAAAAACAACCCACAAACCTACAAATGAATATTTGCTAGTTTCATTCAAGTACGAAGTTTACTAATACAGCGTTTTCTTATAAGACATTAAAAATAATAAATCAAACACGCGAAGCACATGACAATAAAGTGATTATGGAGATCATTATAACCTAGCCAGACAAAATCCTTCAGTTTGGAAACCTGAATTTTCCTTTTAGATAGCTCAACTGCCCCCCACCCCCACCCCTCTTCCCACTGTTCTAGAGAAAATTTAACTACATAGGTAATATTTGCAACAGTTTCCATTAACTGATTTATCTCTTAATAGGTAATTAAAACTCCTTTGCATTTGGATGATCAAAAAAGGCCTGAGAGCCGCAGGCAGCTTTCTCCCGAACGTCCAGTGTGCTTAATGGTGGACACAGAGAACATGGAATTCGATTTGGATAACACAGCCGGCCCTTCAAAGAAAGAACCGCCAGGAAATGTACATGCTGTAATGGGCGGTGCGATCCACTCTTCTCAAGGTTAGTTGACCATCCACTCCTCTCAGGGTTGGTTGACTGTCTACCCTACTACGGGATTGTTTAACCATTTTCTTCGCCATTCCAATACAGTGTTGAGGATTATGTCATGCTGAATGAAGCTAATTAAAAAGTACTTATTTTCTAAGAATGCATTTTTTCCAAGCTATGGCATGGAGAGAGAATATAGCTATTAACAAGAATATTAGTTTTCATATCACATTGCCTATCATGGGAAGAAGTATAAAATTATTCCCTTGAAATGCATATTTTTCTTCATGAGTGACCCCACTGTTTGTAGGCGGATGTTTTCACTACTTTTGGGAGGTATAGGGTTATTTGACTTCTCTTTTGGGTCTTCTGTTTAAAATTTCAATTTTCTTCTATGTTTTTGAGAGTCATAGCCAAAAGTATGAGCATAAAAGATAAACTATTCCCCGAACGATGTTCTCAGGTAGTAGAGTTTATTCTGTAGGGCTTTGTTTTTGATGATCAGTTTTATCAAACACTAGGTAAATCAAGTTTTTCAAAAATTCAAATTTTCAGAAAAGCCACATTTGAAATTATCTTTTGTAGTAAAAGCTTATTACCCTTACCAAAGGTTTTAGTCATGGGTTTCTGAAAATCGATACATACTCAAACAGTAAATATAATATTAGCCTGCCTGCAGGATGGATGGATTTTCAGCTATTGCTTGACTAGTAGTCACAGTCTCATGGCAAGGAGTGGCACTTATGCTAACTACCAATGGCAAACCCTGCAGTAAGCATTTCCTTTGAAATTGCCAAATGATTAAATTATATGGTGCAGACAATAACATGTACCGATACTCTGTCCTCTACTTTGGCAAATCTATTTTGCTATATTTTCTGTACGTTATTTCTTTTTATTTCACCCTCTTCTTCTTCCTTCTTCCTTGTTTCTTTGTGTGTGTGTGTGTGTGTGTGTGTGTGTATGTGAGTATATAAATGGGTATATATGCAAGCATATATGTTTATGCATGCATGAATATGTGGGGGTATGCATGTGTATGCATGTGTGTGTATATATATATATATATATATATATATATATATATATATATATATATATTTGTGTGTGTGTGTGTGTATGCATACATGTGCAAGGGAGGGGTATGCATGAATATGTGCATTTGCCATGGAGGCCACAGATCAATACTGGGCAGCCTCACTGATGCCTCTTCACCTTAATTTTTGAGGCAGGTTCTCTTTCTGATTTCATTAGACTGGCTGGTTATCAGTGAGCTCCAGGCATACTTCCCTTTCACTCTGCCTCTTTCAGCACTGAGATGATAGACACCTGCCACCTGTCTAGCTTTATTTTCCAATGTAGAATCAAATGAAGATCCTCATGATTCAGTGGCAAGCACTTTCCCATTGTGGAAAAAAGATAGGAAATCCAGAAGAGAGATAGGATATGGGGAAGAAAAACAGGTTCCAGACCAAACTGCAAAGTGATTAGATTCAACTAAGGAGGGTGTGAAGAGACCTAACAAAACAGGGCTAAGGGCCTAGCTCTGGGAGATTCTGGGACAGGATGCTGGCATTCCTCCATCATGGTCAGACTGGCCACACAATTCTACTTTCTGGATCACCTTTGTCTTCTTCTTGTTGTTGCTTTGGGGGGGTTGTTTCTTTTCTTTTCTTTCTATCCATTGATTAGCTGGCAACCACAAACTTCTAAGTGCTAAACACTTGTCAAATCATGTTTGCAACTTTTTAGTTCCTTCAGAGTGCTGCCATATTGGGCTGAGCAGAACCCCAGTTGCTAGTTTCAAATCATGCCTACTTGCTCTTCTAAAACACTGGTCTAGCAGGAGCCTTGGACTTTCTTATTCCTGTCTGACCTGTGTGGTCGCTTGTGACTCAGCCAAAGTCATCAGCTAAGGACTACTCATGTGCCATGCTCTCTGGAATCATGTACTCCTGAAAATGTTAGGTTAAGATTTTACACACAGAATATGTAAATGTCAAATTACAAGATACTGGCCTTGAATAAATCTTGTTGAAGATAAATTAGAGCCAAGCTATATGTTGAAGCTCGGTAATGTATTCCATAGTTACAAAGCAATTTAAACTAAGTACATTGCTCACACCCTTTATAACTTGCACTTATTTTACTTGTAGCAGGAGAGCACAGATGACTGCATCTTGCCCTGCTTTGGGGAGACAAGGGGACTTAATCATCCTCGAAATGCACTTGTCAGCTGAGTGCAGGAACTTTGTTTGGATGTAAAAATATTAAGCCTCTAATTTTTTACTTTAAATGCAAACACCTGGGCAGTTTAACCACGCATCTGTAGTGCAAATAAGAGAAAGTAGAAGATGGGGGTCTATAAATAAGAGAAAGGCCTTTGATGGTTGAGAAAGAGCAGTTGGTGCTATAAAGGGCTCCAAACCAGAGGCCAGTAATGCCATAGGTAACCTCATTCCAAATGTCTTTGTGGGGGAAGCTCCATGGTACTGGTGCTGTAGTCTGGTCAGTTTTCTCATCAAGATAATTGCCTTTATATTGGGTCTTAGTTGGATCTAACTGATTAGGTTTCAGCTTAAACACCTGAGTGATCCCTGCTCTATGGGGGAAAATAGTAACATTACCATTGCATATACGCGCAGCCTGGGTGCTGCAGGTTTATTACATCCTTAAAGAGTCCATGTTTTGGAAACTTGGTTCCCAGGTGAAGCAGCACTGAAAGTTGAGTTTTGTTTTGTCTTCTGTTTGTTTGTTTGCTTTGCTTTTAAAGGGAGTGATTGGGTCTTGATGGTTCTGCCCTCATGAATGCATTAATAGATATGGGCTATTCAGAAAGTACATTTGTCACGATGAACCAACTCTAATCTCCCAGTATTTAATCCTAAGTCTTCTGGGGTCTCTGAAGACCCTCACTAGACATAGCCTTTTGAACCACCTGCCCCCCAGAGCTGGGAAAAACAAAGCCTTCCCTTCACAGATGGCCCAGCTCTGGCAATTCTAATGGGGCCACCGGAAATGCACTAAGACACTGGAAATCTGAGATGTAGAAAAGACAGTGTCAAAGCCTCTGCTAATGGTCGAAGATCATCATCCCAAGAAAAATAAAGCGAGAAGCAGAAAGGGAATGATTGTGACTTCACTGGGCGAAAAAAGAAGAGAAAGCACGCCATTGATTTTGCTTAAATATCAAGGTCAAAGGTCAACTCTGAAGTCACTGGACACTGTAAAATATGTGCAAAGTGTATTTCTTTCAAAATTGTGTTAGTATAATACAGTCTTATTTTGGAATTCTCAACTTTTAACAGAACGGGTTCTGACTTAACTAATGATATTTAATGCCAGTGATATTTTGGTCTAGTTTTAGGATACTGAGTGGAAGATGAGAAGCAGTTATTCTTGGACCATTTTTCACCATAACCTCTTTGGTTCTCAGCTTCTCCTTGACAATGTGGCTACATTCCGCAGATGAACCGCACCATGCTATGAACGTGGCTTTTAGAGTGATGCCGTTGTCTCATGCGGAGACCTGGAGAAGAGGAACACCATCACATGCAGCATGCGCATACAGTGTGAACCAAGAGGGAGACTTTCTTGAGCTTTGCTTTAAAATAACCTGATTATTATTTTCTGCTTTGCTATGAGCCTAGAGACTAACGTAAGCCTCACATTTGAAGATGACAGAGGGACCATTCCCTCCTGTGCTGAGCACATCAATACAGAACGAGAACACAACATTTTCTTCCAGTACATGCTTACTTTTTTCTCTATTGCTTACTTTTATTCTTCTTGGAAGTTCCTATGCTTATGATTAGTGGTTATCTCCCAGGGGGTTCTTTTCTCATCTTTCGGGGCTGTGATACAGTGTCCAGTTTCTGCCACTGACTTGTTGCTAAGAAATTGAATAATGGCTAAACATACTCAACATCTGGTAATTCATTTCAAATTAAAAGTTTATTAAACTCTGGCTTGATGACTTTCTGGCTATTTACATGTAAAAGAAGGAAACGAGAGGAAGCCGGAACCCCGTGGCATGCTCATGGCTGCAAAGTTTCTATCTGAAAACTGTGTTTATGATCTTCTACAAGCTGTTATACATCGGTAAGCTCCATATGTGACTTGTCAAGTTAACTATACTCTCCCAAAATCACAAAAAGAGTGGCCTTCACGTTCCCTTGTAAGTGTGCCTCTGTACACACTCTCTCCTAAGGGGATCTTGGACTTAGTCTATGGTTGATGGGGGTGATCAACATGGTAACTATGAGCTATGCCTGGGAACAGAAAATATTTATAAAAGGTTGGAAGAAAATATCTATGGTATAACTTGTGACTGCCATCTTTTAAGTTTTCTTTTTTTTTTTTTCATTTTAGGCTACCCATTAGGGAAATGGTGATTGTGTTTGAAAATTTTGTCTTGTATATGGATATCTTGCAAGAATAATAGTTCTTGGAAAAGTTTATGGATGCTTGATGATTCTGAATTCAAGAGAATTGTATTGTATTGTGCACTCACAGTGAACAACCACGACCACAGTGATAAATGCTGTGGAGCTGTAAGCCAAAAGTACCTCCAGAGGTTTACTTGAGCACCTCTGCTTCATTATGATACAAACGTATGTGTAAGTGGCCAGTAGAACGGATGGGCTCTTTGAGCATACTTTCCATTAAGGTCAGAAAACCATTGATGGGGAGAGTCCAGACCTAGGAAGAAGCAAGGGCAACTGACTAAATAGCTATTTAGTTGTAAGTTGAGGGAACAAGGATGAGAAATGTATGTATAAATCAGCAGCATCTCTAAGGTAGGTCTGATGGTGCAGCACATACCTTAACTCTAACACTAGAGCAGCAGCAGCAGCAGCAGCAGCAGGGTCCTAAGTTCAAGGGCTTCCCAGGTTTGTGAGTGAGACCCTGCTCAGTGGAAGGGATGTTTGAGGAGATGAAGGAGACTGACGGGTGATGATTTTACTGATTACAGTAGAATCATTGTGACGAAGCAAGATTATTGAACTCTGTAAGAAAACCCTTTTCTTCCAGAATGGCCAACCTGTCTACTCTGCAGGCCCACAAGCTCTCCAGGGAGCACCAAGTTTTCACAAGGTTTTGAGAACTCATTCTAATTTGTGTTTCTAATCATCTTGTGGTTTCTAATTCTTTCATTTCTTGAATGCTAACAGCCTTAATCATCTCCCTATGTATGTTCAGAGATACCTCCTTCCAGTCTTTGTTTGTTTGTTTTGAGACAGAGTATTACAAAGCTGGCTAGGCTGATCTTGAACTCATCACTATGTAGTTGAAGGTGACCTTCAGCTTCTGATTCTCCCACTTCAGAAGGATTCTGGATTTAAATGGTGCTCCAGATTGAATTTAAGGCTCCACGTTTGCTAGGCAAAGACTCAACCAGTTGTGTCCCATAACTGCTTTCAAAGAATGAGCACTTTTACAAATTATAGGCATAATTTGAAGAATTTTTGAACGACTGCTTAAAAATCACCATTTGTTGAAACTCTGAAGCAAATGTTAGGCTCTGTGGAATTTGGTCTCTAGGATTTTTAAAATTTTTTTTAATTTTTAGATAGATCTGAATACTTTATCTGAGCACAAACTGAGCTGCAGGGAACCATGGAATGTTTCAAAGTGATTAATCTGCATAAAGAGCTAATTACCTGCATTTTAAATGCCTTTACTGAAGATATGGAAATGCATAAAATATTGTAAGTCACAGAAAAGCTTCAACATGATTTAATTGCGATCTTTTGTAGAAAAGAAATATAAAAAGGCAGCAATTTGTAAATTCTTCCTCCTATTCTCCTTCCATCCTTGAGCTTCCTGTTTCTTTTCCTTCATCTTGCTTTCCTTTAAGCCCTGACCTTGTCACCTTTTAGGTTTATTTACAAGCAGAAATGGCCTCCCAGTAGCTGTAGCACTGAAATTCCTAAACAGGCTGAGCTGAGAAAATTCTTCTCACTCTTAATGGAGGCCAGCAACTCTCCGACTATTAGCAAAATTTTGTCAGAAAGGAAACCATCGTAATTTGTTTTTCATCTTGGGTCTATTTTCTGGGGTGTCACACCATCCCTCAGAATCAATTACAACATTTCATTTTGTTTGATCCACTTCTATCTCAAAGTCATGTCTGAAGCCTGCTAGAACTGAGAAAGCTTTAAAGAGCCACGCAGGTCTGTCGATTGGTTTTGACAGGCCTGTGATGCAGAGTCCTGCCTGGGCCCACAGTGATGCTAGCTGACAGCCCCTCACTGCTCCTGGGAGGAGGGAACATGTGGAAGGAATTGCTCTTTTCCTTTTCACAGTTTGTCATTTCCTCTGCAGGGCAGCCTCTGACCCCTCTTGAGATCCTGACACCCATACGGGAAGTGTTCCCACTGATGTAAAGGAAGTGGAGAAGCAGTTAATGCCAAGAAAGGAGGGATGAGGCGTGTCAAAATGATGTAGGGGACAGAGAGATGGGCTTAAAATGTTTCCAGCAGGTTAGACTCTGCTGTATTCTTTCCCGTGGAAAGCAGTAACCACTGATCAGTTGCTGTTCAAGGAGTCAAAACATTGTAGGGAAGCTACCTTAGAAGCTCCCCGCCACCCACACCATATACCTCTCTCTCTTTCTCCGTGTGTTTGTGTGTGTGTATGGGTGTGTTAACACAAGTGTGTGCATGTGCGTGAATGTGCATGATTTTAAAAGTAGAGATGGCAATAAAAACAGATGTATCACAAGCAAATTGTCAAAAAAAATGTTGAAGGAAAATATGCAAATTAATGTGTGCAAGCCTACTTCAGGAGTGACCAGAGTGTAGTTTGTGCTTGCAATTACAGTTTGTGGATTAGAGCCATGGTACACTAGAGCTTGAGATTTTAGACCTATGTTCAGTGTTTTATGTGGTCTAGTGAATCCTCTTCATTTATTAAACAGTCCAGTAAAGTAACACGAGGGCTGAGGGCTAGGTGGTCAATCACACTGCTTTGAAATTCTTTTCTTGTGCGTGGTTGTAGACCATTCCAGAACACATGAGATTATCAGTAGTTTAGGAGTGAGGAAGGGATTGGGTTTTAAAAGCACAGCTGTGCATCCTTTAACAACAGGATTACGGTCTGCGAGATAAGACTTCGAGGCAATTCTGTCATTGTTAAAATGGCAGAGCTTATTTTCAGGAGCCAAGCTAGTGGAGTCTCCAATGTATCTGGGTAATGGGGGAGAGCTAGGATCCCTTACTGTGCCGGCTGCCTGAAGGCTTCTTAGGTGGCCCATTTTTAAACATTTGGAAACATTTTCCAGGATGTGTAGTTTTCTAAAGAGCACTCTTTAAAGAAAGGACAATACTTCTAACTCTGCTCTCTGATTCTGTTTTATGGGTATGTGTGTGGTATATATGCCCCTTATTCTTTTCAGATGGAGTGCTTACTGAGCAGGTATGTATGTATGTATGTATGTATTACATATGTAAATAATACTTAATAATCACTCATAAATGTATTCTCTCCTGAAAATAATATTTGTCATCAGTCATTCTCTCTCATTTAGCCTGTACTTCAGGATTAGACAAATGTCTAAAATAGTAAATACACAAGTGTGTATTGACAAAGAATCCTACAGATGTGGTTCTTGGCTAACTATGAGCCACCATGATTAACCTATCAGGGTAAGAAAATGAGAGCACTCTGAAATAGCCTTGGGAGCCATGGCTTAGGCAGAGTTTCCATGGCGCTCTGGCGGGACCCACTTGTCTCTGTCCTCACTGTTTAATATGAGGCTCCCAGGAGTACTGAGAGCTGAACGCAGATGAAAGTTGAAAGACAGAACTGTAGGGATGAAATATACTTTCTGCCTACTACTTTTACTAACACGTGAATCATGATGAACGAAACCAGGACTGGCTGCGGAGGATTTGCCTTTGAGTCATGACAGAGTGGTGTCTGCCAGTCTGATGTGAATCCCAGTTGCTACACTTTGGGTCACAGGCTTTTATATCAGGCTCATGCCCCAAAAGGTGGCATCTCCTTTGGCCAGTCCCATTTCTCCAATTGAAACTATGAGACTTCATATGGATAAGAGGCTTATTTATTTATTTATTTATTTACTTAAATCTGTCGTATGTAGCTGTGTACAAATGTTGGCCTATGGAGGTCAGAGAACAACCTCAGGTAATGTCCTTGCCTTCTGCCTTATTTCAGAGAGGGGCTCTTGCTTCCTGCTGTGAATGGCAGGCTAGCTGGTCCCCACAGGTTCAGGTTATTCACCTGTGGTCACCTCCCATTCATCATAGGATTTAAAAATTTCCAGTTTATCAGTTTTTCCTTTTATAGATCCTATTTTGGGTGTCAAGTCAAATATGATTTGGTTATTCCTAGATCTTGAGAACTCTCTATCTTTTAAGTGCAAGTGTATTTTTAGGGTGTTATATATGTGGAATGATGCTTAGCTCACCCCATGAAAATATCAGATTACCCCAATGCTTCTAGTTCAAAATCGCCTTTCTCCCAACAAATTGTTTCTGTACCTGTTTTGAAAATTAGCAGCTGGGCACAGTTCTGCAGACTTACTTCTGCTTCACCCACTGACTCCATGACCTGCCTCTGCTAACTCCTCAGTCTTGATTGCCACAGCTGAGTCATATGGCTGGCTAGCAGGGACAGTGATTTCTCTTATTTATTTTTCTTTGTTGAGATGATGTCAACCATATATTTTTTTCACTTCGGTATGATGTATTTAAATAAGTGAATTAACATTTTGTAATTTTGAATCCAAAAATTCTATGCATGTTTTGTGAGGTCCATACCTAAGTACTTTATTTTCGGTGTAATAACTGCAAATGGTTCTTCATTTTAATTTTGCTTTTAACAAGTGCATTGCTAGCATTCAGAAATATGACTCTATTAGTGTTATTTTCCATAAAATGTTATGGATATTCATTGAAAGCTTTTTTCCCCATTATGCTTATATGTAAATATCATTGTACATAACTGCAGGTCTCCTCAAGAAGTGGAAAAAGGCGTCTGGTCCCTAGTTCTAGAGTAAATCCAGGTGAACAGGTGGCTGGTTATAAGTTGCACAGTATAGGTGATGGGAATTATACTCAGGCCCCCTGCAAGAGAATCAACATTCCTTACCTACTAAGGCATCTCTCCAGCCCCATTACTTGGAATTCTATATTCAGTATCATGTTTTCTTCTAATATAGTACAAACTATATGCCTATACCCTTGTGTCACTGTAAAGTATTCATAACTGCCAGAAGTTCCAACACTTCTTTAACAGCAGCAGTGAGAAAATATCTTTGTGTATGTGTACCTATATGTGCATGCGCACACATGCACACATGCACAGCATATTGCATAGTGCATAAGGCCAGTGGTCAAAGTTGGGCATCTCCTTGTTTGGATCTCTCATTGGAATGGGAACACGCCATTTCAGATAGACTGGCCTGCTGGGATCCTCTTTTCTTCCCTTGTCTGCCTCCCCTAGGCCAGGGGTGACGGGCATATGCCACCATGCCCAGATCTTCCTTCACACAGGTGCTGGGGATGAATGGTCCTCAGGCTCTCAACCTTTCACAGCAAAACATTTACCCATAAAATCCTCCTCTCCAGGCCCTTGGTCCTGAAAAGGCTCAATGCCCCAGTGTAGGGAATGCCAGGACAGGGAAGCAGGAGTGGTGGGTGGGTTGGTGAGTGGAGGGGAGGGGTAGATAGGGGGCTTTAGGAGGGGAAACCAGGAAAGGGGATAACATTTGAAAAGTAAATAAAGAAAACATATAATAATAATAGTAATAATAATACCTCCTCTCCAACCCTCTTTGCTCACTCTTTCTTTCTTTCTTTCTTTCTTTCTTTCTTTCTTTCTTTCTTTCTTTCTTTCTTTCTTTCTTTCTTAAACAAGGGAAGTATTCAATTTATTTTCTGGCTTTTAATCAAATTTTGTTTTGTTTTGTTTTTAGTCAAAAGGAAGCATTTCCTGGTACCACAAATGGGTTTTGAATTCCGTAGAATTTAGTATTGTTTAATAAATACAATAATACGATTTGCAAAAGTGAGACCACTAACTAGGATGAAGGATTCAGACATCTGAATGCACATTGCGTACCTAAAATAAACTCCAGTTTCCTCCTTCATAGCTTTTTCACATGGTGTTGATTTCAATTTTCTCAGAGTCCATCTGCAGAGGACGTCTTCCTCGCCAGTCTTACTTAGCGATGCTGATCCGCTGTGTTTTATTATGTCTCTTCTTTGTCTGCTTTTGATGTTGAGGTTAGAGTAGCTACGTAAAAGGAGGAAGTACATGCGTTTCCCCTCAACTCTCTGGAACAGATTGTGTAAAGTTTAAATAGTAGTATCTCTCACTGGCTTACATGTGGACGTTTTAGTCTTCAGTTGGTGGCACTACAGGAAGGCTGTGGAAGCTTATCAGCTTGGCCGTAGATGGGGGCGGCACTTTGCCTTGTATCTTTGAAGGTGATTCCTGCTCGGTTTTACCTCTGCTTCCCCATGAGCAGGGACCTAAAGATGCTGCTCTGCTACACAATCTCTCTGCCGTGACTCTTTCTGAGTCCCTGGTGCCAAATGACTAAGCACCAACACCTCTGAAACCCGAGAGCTGAGGTGAACCCTCTACGTCTAAGGTGAACCCTCTACGTCTAAGGTGAACCCTCTACGTCTAAGGTGAACCCTCTACGTCTAAGGTGAACCCTCTACGTCTAAGGTGAACCCTCTACGTCTAAGGTGAACCCTCTACGTCTAAGGTGAACCCTCTGCGTCTAAGGTGAACCCTCTACTTCTAAGGTGAACCCTCTATGTCTAAGTTGTTTAGGCCAGCTCGGTCACAGAGCCACTGAAACTGACTGACCTTTGTGAGGGTCAGGATATTTAGAATTTCCAGAGAATCCAATGACCCTGAAGTTTTATATTACTAATTCAACTTTTTAAAATGGCTACAGGACTGTTCAAAATATCTTATTCTAGGCCCGCTTGATCGACACAGCAAGTCCTATGACAGACAAAACTACATAGAGATATGTAACCAAAAAAAAAAAAAAAAAAAAAAAAAAAAAAAAAAAAAAAAAAAAAAAAAAAAAAAAAAAAAAAAAAAAAAAAAAAAAAAAAAAAAAAAAAAAAAAAAAAATATATATATATATATATATATATATATATATATATATATGTATATCTGTCATGACAAAATGCTGCCATGGGTAGTACATTGGTCCATTTTTCCTTAGTCATTGAAAGTATGGGCAGGATACTGTTAGAGAGGTCTCTTTAACTTCTTTTCAATGGCTTTCTCTCCTTCCTGGTATTGGGGACCTATATCTTCTTTCATCTTCCTTGTCAGTCTTCTTCCTTGTTTATCAACGTCATTGTTTTTAAAGAGCCAGCTTTTGTTCTATTGTTTATGAATTCTCCTTGATCTCACATTCATTGATTTATCCTCATATAACAATCCTTTTCTTCCTTCTCCTTGCTTTGGATTTGTTGTTGTTGTTGCTGTTCTTCACGTGAGACCTTAGATGACTGATTTTTCTTTTTTCCAATGTAAGTATTTAACGCTATAAAATTTCTTCTCAGCATAGCTTCATCTACTCACATTAATGTGAATTTTTTCCTTGAATTTTCGTTAAAGCTTCCTCTTTAAACTAAAGGTTTATTTAGAATTGTGCTATTTAGCAGCTGACTACTCACATTTTTTATTCTTACCTTTCTGTTTTGGATCACAAGTTCAGCTTCACTATAACCATGGGACATGTTCTGTATGATTTCAGTTCTTCTAAATGTGATGAGGCTTGCTTCATGGTCCAAGGTGTACTTGTGAATTATCCATAGGCCCTTGGTAGGGACTGGCTTACATATGTGCGTAGGTGAATAGATCCTGCCTGTTGGCTGTGTTTGTCATAGAAACTTTATCTTTCTTGTAGTCTGATTATTCTGTAATTCTATCATCTGGGGGAAGGGAGTGTTAAATTCCTTAACTGTAGTTGATAATTCAGTCTCTCTTCAGCCTGATTTTTGATTGTTGAGAGTCCACTATTTGTCCAAAAATTATTGAGACTGTAACATCTTTTCTTACACTGATAATTGGGTTATTATACAATGTTCCTCACATGTAATGGCCTTTTCCTGCTCTGGTCTTTTTATCTCATATTAATATAGTCCTGACTTTTTAATATTATTGATTCAATGATTAATTTTTTCAATTTTTACTTTGATTTATTCTGTTGAGTAATCACTGTTATGTAATACTAGCTATTATCTAATCAGGGCATTTTTCAAAAGCCCATTTTGCCAATATCTATTTTTTAATTGAAGCAGTCAGAGCCTTCATTTACAATAATTATTAGTATGATAGAGACTAAGTCTGGCATTTTAAATTTTGGTTTCTTCTTGCTTCTTCTGATGTTGTTTTCTTCCACTAGCTTCTCTGTATGTAGACTATTGAACACTATCTAGGATCCCTTCCTGGTTTGCTTATAGTTTTGGGGTGTGTCTCTTTGTTTGGTCTTCCTGTTGGTTGCACTGGGGGTAGCGAAGTGTGACAATACTTCTGTCATCAGTAGGCTGATTATTGTGCAGTGGGCCCACAAGATTGTATCCACTAATGTCTTCTACCTCAACTTACTTCCTGAAACCATATTCTGTGATGCATGTATAATACTTGTACTAATCATTTTCTGTCATCAGCATCCACATGATGGTATGCACATGTGATATCACTTTTGCCTATCTGTGTTTTACTATTTTGAATCAGTTGTGTATGCTTTTCTTCCACTCCAGGTCTCATAATCTTTCTCTCTTGAAAATATCATTTACTTGAAAACATGTGAGTTATAAATTACATTTTAATCAACAAATATGATTTCTGAAGCTCATAAGAGAAAGGCTGGTGCACTGTGCATATGTTAATGCCTGAGGCTTCTTTCTTTCTTTCTTTCTTTCTTTCTTTCTTTCTTTCTTTCTTTCTTTCTTTCTTTTTTTTTTTTTTTCCGAGACAGGGTTTCTCTGTATAGTCCTGGCTGTCCTGGAAGTCACTTTGTAGACCAGGCCAGCCTCGAACTCAGAAATCCACCTGCCTCTGCCTCCCGAGTGCTGGGATTAAAGGCATGAGCCACCATGCCCAGCTTCTTCTGTTTTTCTTTTGTCCTTTTCAGGCACCTCATGGTTCAATCACCTCGCCTTTCTTTGTTGTAATCACTCTATGAGGGTAGATGTTCTAGTGGCATTTGTCCTTTAGTTTTCCTCCATCTGAGCATGTGTGTTCTCTTTCATTCTTTAACAATAATTATCACATAAGATTTGTGACTGGGAACATTTTGTAGTTAGAACTTGAATGATACTGAATTATTTCAGCGTGAATGACTCGATTTGCTTCTTGGCTTCCCACTGGGGAATTTCTGCGAATGCTGAGGAGGATGAAGAGCCAACTAGTGTATATGACTGGGGAGGTAGTCTCTGGACTCATGCCATGATAGGTACTTGTAGTGGGATCCTTTATCCTGGTGCCATTTGGAAATATGTGGTTGTTCTGTGAGCAAAATGTCTCAAAAAGTAGCCAGAAAGAAGAGCATCAGAGAGGATCCTGGGTCATCCTGACATGGACTTAGTACAATCTCTGGAGTTAGGAGGTAGGCAAGTACTCTTGAAGACTTTCTCTTTGATTTACAGATTATTTCTAAGAATGTTTAACTGATGATTGCCAAACAACATTCCTCCTGTCTTTCCATTTTGATTGCTAATTCAAATTTGTTGTGTTCATATAAGCTCATCTGTTGGCCACATGAGGTTGAGTGTTGGCAGGTGCTTATAAAGCCACCTCTTGTTATTTAGCAGATTTCTATAATACTCAATACATACTTCATTATGTATAGACCTTGCTGAATTGGGGTATCTGTCTAAGACATCATCTAGTCCTATCTCAGATTTTCTAGTATCAATGGTAACTTAAGTAGGTAAAAATATTCATTATTCAAATAGCTTTGGCTTCTCTAAGTTCAGTGGAAATTGTTAATTGATGATAACTAGGAAAAACTCACAAACAGCACATTGAAGTTTCTGGATTCTCTTGTCATCTGTAAAACAGAGAATTTAATATTGTTAAAGTTAAGGAGAAAAAAATAAATTGATTTTCATAAAGGTTAGAATCTTATGTATGACAGAATTGGTAAATGTCTAAGGGCTATTTTTAAAGAGAAAAGGAAAGCATATCCATTTCTTTCATTATGGTAATATTTTATCAGGCAAGGCACACAAGCATAAATATTGTATAGTCTTATGGATAAAAATGATTCAAATATTAGTAACATGTTGGTAGACATCCTCTGCTGGCTATAAACAACTTGAGGTAAGTAAATAACATGTGCAAATGTGTTCACAAATGGAAATCCATTGTGTAGATGTGTGTTCTTCTTAACTAACTGACTACAAATGTTCATGAGTGTCACTCAAGTATGCTTTGGTATGTCCATCCACATGAGACAGATGTGGGCTTCCTGGTGTAGACCAGTTGAAGTTAAGGATTTCTTCATTGTATTCTTGCTTCCAGTTACATTACAATATCCTTAAATATTAAATTATTGAGCCATTTTGTATTTCTAGGAAAATTAATAAAATATTAGATGGATACATTCTATCATTCACTAAACACTTTGGGTGTTAAGGAGAATAACATAGGTTAAACACTCAATATTTTGTCAACTGTAATATTTAAATTTAGTTCTATTTTATAGGGGTGTGTGTGTGTGTGTGTGTGTGTGTGTGTGTGTTGGAGGGTGTGCCCACCTAAGTGTGTGGATATTAGCAGAGGCCAGAAGAGAGCATCAGATCACCTGGAGCTGGAGTTATAATTGGTTGTAAGCCACCTGACTGGGTGCTGGGAACTGAACCTGGGTTCTCTGTAAGAGCTGCAATCTCTCTTATCTCCTGAATCACCTGTCCAGCTCCAACTGTTAATCCTATTTTCCTCTTGAAAAATACAAGAGAAGAAGCTCATTTGTTCATTTCCTAACATTGTGGCACACGCTGACATACAGATGATTGAAGCATCTTGGCAGTTTCCAATCTTACTGGATCGAATCCTGCTAATAGTCAACTTTTATTTGTGTTTATATAAATCCTAATTTGTTTGCTGTGCAAAATTAGGTAGATGTTTGAGTCGGGTTGAATGCGTTTGTTGTATGAACCAGCTCATGTCCAGAATTTAGAGTCAGTACTTTTGAAGCCAATAAACACATTAGTATTAGGATTTGGTCCTGAGACTGCAGCCATGGTCATTGCAACACGCTGCTAAGAATTTGTAGTTTGCTGCTTAGTTTTTGGCCTTTAAACTGTTCATTTGTCCTGTGAACTAGATTATGTGCTTCTGACTGTCAGTTAGCTGAATGCATTTCAAGTCAATTTACTAAAATAGTCACTGTTAAGCGGTATATTTGGACAGAGTTGACACCTTTGACATTTTCTAAAATGGCAAAAATGGCTGTATTTAAGGCTATGATTTATGAATGTTGTGTGCCTCCAGAACCTCCATCTCTTTCTGGACTTTAGCTTAGCTACTGTAACTCCTTCCACACGTTGCTGAAAGGGCACTTAATTAGGGCTGCGTGGTCAGATAGCTCATGACGCATGGACAGACAGATATTCATACAAACACAAAACCATAGTATTGATTCAAAAACAATGACCTCATTGCTCCTTGCAACTGTCTTGTCTCACAGGAGTAGAACTGAGGAATCACAGAGGAAGCAGAGAGAGTGAAGAGAAAGAGGGAAGCGACCAGTGGTGTGGCTTTGCCTCTATGAAGCATGCATCACTTGGCATAAATAGGAGACTGAACTTGCTATGATTAAAAAAAAAAAAAAAGAGCATTTCGAACCTTCAGTTGTCTTCTAGATTGCTGGCCTCCATTAAAAACTTCTTAAAATAATAGATAGGTTTAATTCCTCAAGCAAAAGAAAAATTATGTCATCCTAAGGATTTTCCTTATTTATTATATAGATGAGGCTTGACTGTGGCCAGAAAAGAAGGCAAATCTCATATATTGCAAGTTTTAAATGTACCCGGCTAAGGTTTACTTAATTGGAACCTCCAGGCAATAAAGGAGCCCTTTTTAAAATTCTGTGATTCTTAATATGCTAAATAATGCAAAGCTTCCCTCTTGAAGCATGGGACACACATCTGGCAGCTTAACATTTAAATTACAGGGGGAAAACCGCCTCACTTCAGCCGTAATTTTCTCTAAGAAAAGAATAGGAAGTGGGATACAACTGAGTTTAATTTCTGCTTAGATTTCCATCTTGTCTAATCGCAGACATTCCCCCCCCCCCCGGTTCTTTGTATTTATATTTCTCTATGCACTTTCTGTACGTTTTATTAATCTTTAATTCAAGATGCTTCCCAGTGTCAGAGTGCTTGGGAAAACGTGGTGCGTTTTACTTAGTGAATTGTTTTTGAAAAATCTGTCGGATTTCAAGCAATAAAAACAATAGGGTAGAAAATAAAGGGGAAATGGAATTTCAGAGGCCCATAAAAATGTTTCTGACAAGAAGCGAGTGTTTTTCAGTGGGCTTCCCTTTCAAGGTTTAATTTTTTTTCTCCAGTATTAATGTTTCCTCTGTTTTGTCATTCTCTGGCTGTTTTTCATGCAAAAAGTTATTATGAGAGGCATTCTTTCTTTGTATTTCTCCAAAGGACAGTGTCAGATCCTTGATTAATTTTGCAAAGGTCATTTGGAAAAACCATTAAAAAACATGCCAAGTAAAAAAGATTAGCATACGGGGAGAAAACACACTTTCATAAACATATGCATTTATATACAGAGAGAGTACTATAATATTATACAATTTTGACAAGTGTTTTCCTTGTGTTCCTCATGTATTATTAAAAATATGACTGTTCCATTTATTTTGTCTGGGTGATACCAGCTGACATACTCCAAAGGCATCTGCGGGTTAGTGTGACTTGTAAACATTTTATCCTTTTCTCAACATAAGAGGACCTGATCATTAAATAGAATGGCTTTCCATAAAATAAAGGGGACTTTCAAAATAATTAACCTACATTTGTATTATTAACACATAAAATGGACCATGGGTAGCCCAGACAAGGACATGTATTCATTTCCATCTTTTAATTAAGATATTAAACAATTTTTCCATTTCTGGTTTTAATTATCATAAGGTAGCAGGTACTATACTGGATTCTCTAAAATGATTCACTGTCAAACTAGAAAGAAAAACTTAAGCTACTGCCAAGGGTTCTGGTATGAAGAAACATGATCGTGACACTTGAGAGCAGAGATAGTTATGTGTGAGTCCTCACAGGTGACCTGGGTTCCTCTACCCAGACACACATTCCCACTGTCAAACGATGACATGCCATCACAGCAGAGGCATTCTGCTGAGTTGAAGAGACAGAGCTCATCTTTTGGAGAAGATCACAAAACTGGAGCCTGCAGTGCAGAGCTGGCAGCAAAGAGGTGCCAATACTACGGAGTCCTTCCTGGTCTGGGAGTGAGAGGTGAACAGGACATAGCAGCCTTAGACTACTGTGGGCTGTGTCCTGTGGCTATTGTAGACCGGAAGTGGAACCATAGTGATTTTAGAGTAGGAACAGAAGGAGATCAAGCCCAGTGGGAGAAGTTATGCTAGCAACCTCAAGTCAAGGTACCCAAAGTATGTATGAATAACTGACCATATCATGGAGAGCTTACTCCAAATCTCTAGACTGCCTTACCATTACCTAGACTGTCTGTAGACCATTAGCAGATGCAGACATGTTACTCTTTGAGACTGGTTATAGCCAAGTTAGGCAGGACTGGGTAAACTCACAAGTTCTTCACAGACCCCTATAATCAGATATAAATTGGAGACTAAAACTTTAAACATAGAAGCAAGTAAATGAACTGCTCACTACAAAAAAATACTAAAACCTTTCAGAGGAAGATAACAGGACCCAGCATCTTTTGCATTATTTATAATGGAAATTGTACTTAACAGACATGTAAAGAAATGGAAAAATATAAACTATACTTATAAGAAAGGGAACTGTGAATAAAAATAACTCTAATATGACTCCCTTAATAATTTATTAGAGAAAATTCTTTAAGAAGGCAATATAGATATGCTCACACATTTAAAGAAAAAGTAAAGGGAAATTTGGGGTATTTTTCCATAGACAGGAAGTCATCAAACAATACAAAAGAAAAGCCAAGTAATCAAACACAGAACTGAGATTCCAAGGCACAATAATAAAGTTTACCAGTAGATCAGAATGGCAAAAGGAAAAGACTGTGAACTGGATACAGAGCAAGAGACCAATCTGAGCTGTAGGAGAGAGTGGGTGAAACGGACAGACTGACAGAGAACTTTAGGCAAAGTCCCCAGACTGATGCCTGAGTAGTGGAGACTTAGGAAGAAAAGAACAGTAAAAAGGAAAATATATACTTCAAATTAACCTCAAGTTGGACTCTATAATATTAGATAAAAAGAAGAGAGGTGGGGAGAAGGGTTTGAATCAGAGAGGAATTGAGGAAAGGGGTAGGGAGTTAATATACTAAAAACACACAGTAGGAAATTACCAAAGATTTGGTGATTAAAAATTTAGAAAGCACTTACTGAAAATTTCTTTAAAATTGAAAAAAAAAAGTCAACTCACAGGATTGAGCATCCTCAATTTAGTTGAACGCCAAATATTGCAAAATTGAGCCATGTATTGGGAACCTCATGGCTGCCATGCTGAATCTCCAGGGAGAGGCGAAAATCCAGACAGTAAGAAGCAGGGAAAATCAACATATTCTACAATACAAACAATGCTATCGACCACCAAATGGCTGACATTAAACTCGCAGGGCTTGGGACAGCATGCACTAAGCCTGCTCAAGCCCCAGGCAGAACAAGCCCCAATCTCAGTTATAGCCATGGGGTTATTGGCGCTTCTGGGAGATAGACAGTTTTCCCTAAGAGTATATAGCCCCTACTAAATACACTCCACAGAAAGACTACATACCCAAGAATATTTGGAAAATGCAAATTGAAGATATAATTTTAAAAAGATACAAATTTGGGTGGGTAGAGAGTTGGGTAGGGATGGGGGTAGGGGTAGAGTCATTTCTAAATAGGGGTGTGCAGGGAACTCTGGAGAAGAGATGGCAGAAAGATTGTAAGAGCCAGAGGGGACAGGATGACAGAAAGCAGTGCTTCTAAACATTTACAGGACTGACACCTATGAACCCACAGAGACTGTGGAAGCATGCACAAGGCTTGCACAGGTTCATACCAGATGGAGTCTCTGTGCTGAGTGGGGAAAATGGATACAGGACCTTATCCCTAACCCAGACGCTGTCTCTAGTAGCTTGCAAATAACTTGCTAAGGGAATATTAGTTTTCCCCAGTGGAGTCTCACTGGAGATACACCTAGATGGCCAAATGGCATTTCTGCAGACCTTTGGTGATATCACTTTGTTTGGGCTTTTGTTTGGGGGAGGGGTTGTCTTACCAGTCTTTGGCTTATATATTATGTTTCTGATTTTGTGGTTTTATTGGTGTGTGTGTCTGTGTGAGAGACAGAGACTGATAGACAGTGACAGAGAGACAGAGAGACAGAGACAGAGTTTCTTGTTCTTTCTCTTTTTTATTCTGGTTTGTTTTCTTTTTGTTTATTTTTTTTTAAAGAAAGAGAAATAAGTTATAGATTTGGGTGGATGGAGAGGTGGAGAGGATCTGGGAAGAGCTGAAGAAGGTGGAACTGATCAGAATATACTGTCTGCAAAAATTGTTTTCAATAAAAAAGTAGTATAGCTACATTAATACCTACTATTAGGAATCTATATGTAGACTTTAAGCTAAAGACAAAAAAAAACCCCACAACCTAATATGCAACAGATGGCAGAGATTGAAGACTCATGCAATAAAACAAACAAACAAACAAATAAACAAGTAAATCTGAACAAAAATAAAGAAAAGGAAACATGGTTTGGAGAAAATGTTCATAAATCACCATGAGGACTATAACATGGAATAAGCATTTTGCAAGACTTGAAGGGTTTCTTAATTTAGCGAAAATTTATCAAATAATACAATGTAACTCTCTCTTATATTCCCAAAAAGTTATACATATATTTGTCCACAAGAAGACATGGGCATGTCTTGTCTTAGCAAGTTCCTGAGTGGAAGGAGCCAGAGCTAGAAGCAAATATTACATCATTCCATAGATGTAAACACTTGTGACTGATTTCTAACTTACAGTGATAGAAATCAGATCACTTTGTTACAAGACTATCTGTCTCTGTCTCTGTCTGTCTGCATGTATGTGCACATGCAAGCATGTGTGTATGTGTGCATAGGATCCAATAGTGTATGCAGGATCTAATAGCATCTTTGTGTGTGTGCATGATAAAGAAATGTTTAATGTTTGACTTGTGGGGTGGATACATAGAGGTTTACATTTCAAACCTTCTGAGCTAAACATGTAAATTATATGCAGTTTACAGTATTTAAATCATAAGTCAGTAATTTGAACTTCAAAGTACAAATTAGATTGAAGTGTTCTGAAGGCCAGGCATAACTCATACACAAAGTTGCCTGTGCCTCTCATCTAAATTGTTTAAGTTGCAAGGAAAGAGATAACCTGTCCCTTCCCTTTCACCCTAAACACATAGCATAGGGCAGGAAGCAGAGGTGCACACATACCTGGGGGAGTTTGTGATGAATCATAGCACCCACCTCAGGTCTTAAACTATCCATTTATGATTGGTCCACACTAGCAATGATGAGAGACATTTTCAACAGAGCTAGGGCCCTTGTCCTGCCCACACTTTTCTTTAAGCTGGTCCTAAAAGGTGTGGATTGACCACAGTTCTTAGATACAGTGTACTTTATTTCTGACTCTTCTTGTGTCTTTTCTATATCTTAAGTTATCATCACTGATGGCCTCATGGACTGGAGTGTGCAAGGGTGGGGAGGAGAGCCCCACTATGTCCAGTGTGGTTACTGAAGCTGCTGGGCTTTCTCAAGCTGACTGCTCTCCATTGGGAACAATTGTAAACTCTTTTAGACACTGCCTTCCATATCCTTTAACTTCCCAGGGCTTTGGCCTCTCTCAACACTCCCTTTCCAGAGCCAGGCACCCACCAGTCCACATCCAACTTTGATCCCTATGTATATGACTCTACATGGTAAAAGAAAATACCAGAGTTGAATTGAGACGCACAGCAGAACACAGAACTAAGAGGACCTTAAGGGGAGTTCAAAACAGAAATGCTCTCAACTGGGTCCAACCAGCAATAGAGAGAATCAGAATAAATGAAGTAGAAAAGCAAGCTAAATAAAATAATAATAATAAATTGTGTTTTATAACATTGGGAAGTCTCTCTAGTATAAAATACAATGTCAAAAGGAGTTAGTAAAAAAAAATCTGATTACACAGAGTATACAGTATGTGCTCAAGAGAGAATGATAAGTAAAAGTTGCATACCTGTGGATTAATCAAGGACAGGATAGTAGAATAAAGATCAATGTGAAGAGGCAGTGCCAGCCGCTGGAAACCTAACATTTAAGATTTTAAAAGGTCTCATTCTTTTAAGAAGTGCACTTTAATAATAAAATGTGTACTTTATTGCAAATATGAAATAGCATTATGACCTACCCATGGTGAATGACAGATATATTATATATTAAAAAAACTGACAAGGATTCTATATGCAAGAGGACAAGAGGGTCCTATAAAAATTCAGTAGGAGATGTCACTGTCTCCTGCTATAGCACTAATTAGTAATTCAGAAATGGTCCTTTTGTAGTAAGAATTTAGGAGAATAGATTTTATTATATAGACTGTGCATGTGTGAGTGTGTGTGTGTGTGTGTGTGTGGTGTGTGTGTGTGTGTGTGTGTGTGTGTGCTACAGATGGCTGGATGCAAGTTGGCACTATGTGGCTGTATTTGTGTGTGTGTGGTGTGGTGTGTGTGTGTGTGTGCATGTGTGTGTGTGTGTGTGTGTGCTACAGATGGCTGGATGCAAGTTGGCATTATGTGGCTGTATTTGTGTGTGTGTGTGTGTGTGCACGCGCGCGCGCCCCTAAGTATGCATTGCCTATGGAGGTCCAGAGTTAATGTGTGGGGACGTTTCCTTGATGGATCCCCTATCTTATTCCGGTAGGTGGAGTCTCTAAATTGAACCAAAAGCTCTCTGAGGCAGTGAGTCTAGTTGGTCAGCTTGCTTCCAATAGGCCCTTGTCTCCATTGCCATGACAGTAGGCAAACAAACTCACCTGCCATTTATACAATTCTCACTAGCACAGCAAGTGGTTTGTCCATCTCCTGCAGCCCAATATATACTTTGAAAAATCAATTTACTGATGGTAACTGTAGTTGCTACCTGTGATTCTAATAGCAGAAGCCCTCTTAGGTAGGATGATAATGAACAAGAAGGCATCCCGAACTACATAGTGAGGCTGTTATAAATGACAGGAAGAGATGCTTACCATCATCTATTCATATTTAAAACAGACACTATCTTTGTTCCAGCTGTTCTTCTAAATAAACACCACTGAGATGACTTTGTTGTCTTGATCTCTTGGGTAGAAACAGATTTAAATAAGGAACACATAAATGAATGTTCAATGGAAGAGAATAGTTCAATAAGTTACTTTTCCATGGTGCTATTGTGCTATGCTACATGAAAAATACAGTGCGCTTCAATTTCTGATTTAAAAGGAATTCAATCATATATCATTGAGTAAGAAAGAATATAGGGAGAGTCATACAATATTTTTTATCTTTTATGTCTCTTATCAATACCTGTATGAACACCTTCATATATATATATATATATATATATATATATATATATATATATATATATATATGACTGGAGTATGAAATACAGGATAGCAAATATAACATGGCTTATATGAGCAGGTGGAGTTAGGAATTCCTTGGCTATGATACAAACTTGGTTACAATATGACAGACACCAAGGGAAAAGAATTCAGCTTAAGGGGACTGACACATTCATGTCTTAGAAAGATGACTAATTTCTCGTTGAATTAAAAATAGAAGTTTAGGTGAAAGTATATGCTGTGGTTGTATTTAAGCTAAAAGTATCTGTGTAGTAACGTTTAGATATCTTTATTTTTCTAGCTATTATCTATCATCTATCTATATCTATATAATCTTTTATATCTTTTCTAAGCTTTTTATAAGCTCTTATATGTCTGTGCTATAAGATTACATCGCTGGAAAAGTGAAAATCTTGATAATTTATTTTTGTCACCTTTTTGTTTTTAATTCTAGGGAATATTTCTAATAAAACTGACTCCTGCCCTAGGGGCTGTGAACTGTGCCTCTTCAAAGAAGCCCATGACTTGCATGCTACGGTAAGAGGAAGGCTGGTCCTAGAAAGACCATGAAAATAGTAATTACTGGCTATTAGCTATGATTTCTTAAAATGTATTTCCAGGTTGAGAGTAATTTGTTCTTCAAACTGGTTTTGAAGTGCGGGATATGCTAACGCAGCTAATGTCTGACAAATCTATAGAGCCAGTAAAGTTTTATTACATCCCATTCAGACTTCTTTATGCTATTGGCAAGTTTAATTTAAATTAATTTGTCTGGGTGACTTTCCATCTTGAGAGGACAATTAGAAAATGTGTTAATCATGCTGCGTTTCTAGAACAATAGACACTATTTAAACTAGTCTAGAACTGGTTTATACGGATTTTTCAATTATGCTTAGGAAAACTGATGCAGATACATAGATTCTCCTCCCCTGCTTTGAGCAATCTTAACAAGGGGCAATTGTCAGGAGAGCAATGGCTACGGACATGCTAGGACATCAGCCTTTTAAAGCCTTCCCCGGGGTTCTAATATTCACTGTTAACAATAAACTTTGCAACTAGGAGAAAGTAGAAAAGATGGACATGAATAAAAATATTATAAAAATGCAAAACTTATTATAAAAACTGTTTTATGAGCTTGCAGATTCAATTAAGCAGTTTCCTTCTTTCTTTTCTTCCTTCTGTTTCCTCCCTCCCTCCCTTCCCTCTTTTTTCTTCCTTTCTTTCCTTTCCTGCTTTCTCTCCCTTCTTCCCCCTCCCTCCTTGTTCCTTCTTTCTTTTCATGGTAAGGAATGAAGCATAGGCCTTGCTCCCAACAGTCGTGTACACTGTGCTGTTCAGCTTGTACGGTTCATCTCTGTGCCCAATCCTTTCTCACACTTTGTTTTGAGACAAGGTTTCACTAAGTTACCTAGATAGGCTTCAAATGTGCAGTCCTCCTGCCTCAACCCTCTTCACAATGAACTGCTATTCGGACACACCAGACTCCTAAGTAGACCTGCATTTTCACTTTACATTTGAAATTCCAGTTGATATTCACTGAGAGGCTACGGAGGAAAAGGCTTATGCTGAACTTTGGAAGAGAAGCACTGGTTCTTCAACTATCAAAAGTCAGAGAACCATTTGCACATGTAGCTCTGGAAAGATGGGGGTGCTGGCTATCCTATGCTAGGCAGAAAGAGAAGCCCAGTGGGGTTGGTTCCTGGCTGGAGTCTGACAAGTTTAAACCTAAGCCATGAAGCCTGAACTATGAGATCCTTTGGCAGGCCTTGAAAGGCAGCCTGTTTTGGTGGAGTGAGGCTTGCTCCCGAGACCCAGTAGAACACTCTAAAAGGGACAGAACAGTGAGCCACACTCCCAAAGACAGGTGCCTGACATCAGAGCCCCCAACTCTATAATTCAGTGACTATTGGTGAGGCAGATTAAGCCCCAAGCCCCTGGCATTCTGGCTAGACTCCACCCCTACAGTTACCTGACAATAGCCAGGTATGCTCCTCTCCACAGCTACCCTGCAACTACAAGATAGCCCAGCTGACTATAGAAAGGGCTGCTTGGGACCTCCTCGCTCTCTTAAACTATCACCTTTCTTCCTCTGCTCTCTAGCCCTCCTACTCTCCCTCCCTTCCCCCTTCTCTCCACGTGGCCATGGCCAGTCTCCCTCTTTTTACCTTCTTTCTTTCTCCCTGCCTTTCTACAATAAATCTCTAAATCCATAGACTGTCTCTGCATATCAGGGCCCACCCTGCTTGAAGGATGGGATAGGCTTTCCACTAAAGAGCTGCGTCTAACCTCTCACAGGAAGGCCTTCCTGTGCTCCAGCCACAGACCGGACCAAGGACTCTCACCCGTTTGGGAACCACCCAGTGCCCCCTCTCTCCCTGCCCTCTCTTCCCTTTGGCCCGGGGGATGACAGAGCTGACCCTGGGGCCATCACTTTGTTCTCAGCTCTTCCTCTTCCGCGGTGTCCAGCGGTGTCTGGGATGCCCAAGACTGATAACCTGTTATCTCTGGCCTCAGTGAGGCCCAGAGACCTCAGACTGTCCCTTGTCCACCTCCTGGCAGGCTGGGTTCAGTGGCTTCCCACAGCCAGACACTCACCCAGGGCCTCGTGGAAAGCTTGCGGCAGTCCTCCCTTGTCTGACCGCCCAGAGCACCGGAACTCTGGCGGGACCTGGGTTTTCTACCACTCCCTTTATTTCCCCATGCCCGGTGCCCTACAATTCTTTACCTCTCCTGTCTTTGGTCAACACATTGGTGTGGATTTGAAAAAGAGAAGCAGTGCTCACGTTGTATGATTTTAAATTTAGGCTGACAATTTGAAGCTGATATATATATATATATATATATATATATATATATATATATATATATATAGTGTATACATATATGGATGGTATTAGCAGCAACAACAGAAACAAGGGCATGTCATGTTAATTTGCTTTGATTCCTATGTGCACCTGGCATTTTTGTTGTCCTTGGCTTGCAATTCTGTGATCTTACTAACACAGGCCTCAGCCTCAAATCTTCCTCTCCTGCCCACTGTCAAAAAATAAAAAAAAAAAAAATACCCACAACTGAGGCAAGCGTTGCTCTCACTGGCATAGTGCTTTTCCTAGCTGTCTTCTGATCTGCCCAGGCCAGTTCAAAAGCATTCGTAATCCTCAGGATTCAGTCTTCAGATGCTGTTTCCTCTTTCCGGGCCCTCCTCCTTTGATGAGAACAATCCCTTGCTCATCATCTGGCCAGATGGGCAGGTGAACATCTTCCCTACACATCATGCTCAAAGCCCCTGCAAGGTGTCAGGGATATAAGACTGCTGCTGACTGGGGCCTCACTGTGTTGACCCAGTAAGACTTCTCTACAGAGCTGTGTCCCTGCTCTCTCTCCTCTGGGGTCCCCATGTCTTCACCCCTGGCCTTGAGCCCAGGGATTTAGGAAGAGAACTATGACGAGAGGGCAAAAACATCTGAACAAGAATCCAGGAGCTCTGAACATTTTTTTTTTTTTTTTTTTTTTTTTTTTACTGGAGACACAAATAGACCTAGAGGTCATGAACTCAGATGACCATCCTCTATTCTAAATGCCTGCTTCCTAAATGCCTGCCATAGATGCACCAGAGAGGGGTTTACACACCCCCTTGACCACTTATGCCACACCATCCTGTGCAGATTTGCTTATCTAGTAATATTATAAAACATCAGAGGGCGGAGAGAGAGCTCAAGGGTTAAGAGGCTATACTCCTCTTGCAAAGGATCTGAGTTCCATTCTAGCACCTGTATCAGGTGGTTTACAACTGTCTGTAACTCAGGCCCAAGGAATCTAACAGCTCTGTCCTCATGCACACCTGCACTCAAATGTGCACATACTCATATTCAGACACATACATTTACACAGAATTAAAAACAGAATGAACTTAAAAAATCAAACATTTGTGAGCTAGGTCCTCACTCCCAAGAACTACATAAATATAAAATTATACTATAAATGTATTATAACATTATATATAATAAGCATATGATACAATATGTTTTTAAAATGCAAATACACAGTATTATATACAATATTTAAAATATACTTATCATTTTATATGCACATGTCTATGATTTCTGTCTATAAAGAAAATCATAATAGATTATAATATAATTATAAGTAAGTCTGAGTTGACTTTTAGTAAACCAAGATCTGATCTGTGTAAGACAACAAGTGTCTTACTAAGCCTTTGGTCCACGGGCCATGTACATCTGTACTCAGCAAGCATGGGAAGGACATGCATGTACTTAAGTTCTATTGATAGTCTGTTTAATTTCTCATGGGAACAATGCATTTAGGCTTCTAAAACCTCCCAAGACACATTTTTGAAGTATATTTAGTATATAAATTAAGATGCTTATTCTTTAAAGAAAATATATAGGTTTAGGAGACTTTCTTGAGTTTCAGAATTTGTCCATATTTTTCTTTATGACTTAACAGCTGGAGGTGACATTCATTATTGCCATTTGTAATGTGCGTGAAACAACCTAACAATCACTTCCTGAGCATCTAACATGGTCTTATTATCATGCTAGGTGATATGAAAGACCCAATGAGATAGACTGACTCCCACCTTTGTCATGTTTAGTTGAGAGACAGGATAGATATTCATAGACTAACCAAATACAAAGCAATACCAATGGTCTCTAGCTTAAACCACCTGAATTTTCATAGGACAAGGTGGCCAGTGGGTAAGCCTAGTCAATACAATAGCTTTTGGCAACCATTTCAGGTTTTGTTCATTTTTATTTATTAAATTCATGTATATGAGTGTTAGCTGCATGTATATCTTTGAACAATGTGCATGTCTGGTACTCTTAGGATCCTTTAGGACTAAGGTCACATAGAGATGCTTGTCAGCTGCCAAAAAGGCTGCTGGGAATCAAACCCAGGTCTTCTAGGAGAACAGTGGCTCTTAGCCACTGAGTTCTCTCTCCAGGTCCCATTTCAGCTTCCTATCAAGGAAGATAGACTAAAACATCAAACCCATAAAGAAGTGGAATCAACTTGTAATTTAAATGGCTACAAAGACATGTGGGGCGACTCAAAGATCTCATATTTTCCCCAAGAATTTTGACACTCTTCACCTCCTGTAGCAATGAGGTAATTAAGAACACCAGTGTGAATAATCTGATCAGAATGAGTTTTATTGTTTGAAGAGTTCTACAGGCTAAGAAAGATAAAAAGGACCACAATAAAAAAGGATTTCAAATTCATAGCTGTCATAACCGGATTTTGTTCTTAAAGTAATCAAACCAATCAATTCCATATAAAAGAAATAAGCCTCGTGAGGTTCACTGGGGATTTGATGACATATTGGCTCCACCTGGATTTCTACGGTCTTTCTGGTTACTGCAACCTGCCGACTCAAAGCTGAACTTGGCAATTGCAAAATAAACTCTGAGCTATGCTGAAACTTGGATCAGCATAGATCAAGGAATTTCAAACAACTGGCCCCTAACAAATGACAACAGAAAATATGAGGAAGAGAAAGGGTTTTAAGGCAGCTGTTATAAATTCAACAACCAGTGTTCAACTGTTTTGGGCTCATGTCCTTCAAACTACCTTTTCTAACTGGTCTTTGTACTACAACCTTCCAGGAGACACCCATACATAATACAGGTAAAACTTGAGGTGTTTTGGTGGACGCAGAAGAGAAGGCTCTGCCGGCTTAACTGCTTTTTCTCCCCCACTCTCTACCATAGCAGGGCTCCCAAATATCAGAGGTTAGATGGCAGGTCTCTATGTCATCATGTCACATAATTCTTTCAAATGCTAATAAATTTGATTCACAGGCACTGTACAAGTGCTGAGCTTAAGGTTACACTGATGCAAGTCCTAGGTTAGGGACTCAGAGGTTAACGGTGGCAAAGTTAGTACACAATAGTCAGCTATAGCATAGAGCAGTAGCGGGCAGAATCTTAAGAATTCACCAATCCTTGTGCCATGTTTTTGAATCCAGCTACCTCCTTCATTTCTATACCTGGCTGTTTAAGTCTCCTTTTAAATGTCTTTTGCTAAGAATTGATATAAGTTACATTTTGTCACTGGGAGCTAAAAATCCTGATTGGGTGGCATAGCAAAATCCTGGTTATATTTACTGTTTAGTTGCAAGAACAGTTATAGACGCCATTTACTGTGCTTTAACACCGTGAATACCCCAGGCTCTTATTGTGTAGAGAAGAGTTTATGAGAGAATGTCAAGTAGGAAGCAATGCAAGAAATATCACTTACTTATTTTGTAATTGGTGATTCTATAGGTCATCCGGGAGAAATGTAGGTGAACATTTCATCTGCTATTAATTAAATACTTCATTTTTTTTTTCATTTATTAACTTTCCTAACAAGGGGAATCATTTGGCTGTTCAATCAGTGAAGGAAAGTTCTACTGCGTGGAGGCCTGGAGATCCTGAAGATTATTCCCGGGATATGTCTTACCTAGAGGAACTGGAGAAATACCAGTTTTCTGTTTGGTGAGTGACTGTGTTCTGCATTTAAAATTTTTTATTTAAGTTCCTTGACTCCAAAAAGTCTTTGCCATATTCTCTTTTATTTATTTAATCCACAAAAATATAATGACATACTCATTGTACACTATAGTACACCCACCCTGTCCTGGAGATGTTCACAGTTTATGATGGATGCCGATGTGTATGAGAGTATGTTATGGATGGTTTAAAACATATTTTTCACAAAGCACTCCATAGAAAAGATAATGATCAAATTGACTAGAGAACAAAGACAAGGTTCTCTGAGAAAGTTGGAGCCATGTCTTAAAGAGGAGCCTGTGGTACGGAAAGAGTGGCGGTAAGGTGGAGGTAGAAATGGTAGGGTGGAGGCAGAAACTGAAGCCTGAGCTGCATGTAGCTAGGTGTGCACACTGAAAGCTTGGGTTCACATATCATCTGGGCAGACCTTAACTCTTGTCATCTATTACTCTCCTCATGCTTGTGGTTGTATTTGTACAAACACACATGACACGTGAAACAAGATGGGGGTGCTGGAGGCTCTCCGAGGGAGGAGACACATCACACTCTAGTGACAGGTTTATCTAAGAACCACTGCAGCCATGGGACAGAGGCAGTAAAGCTTGCTAAGGAGAAGCGAGAGACAGCAGAGACAGGTCATGTGTTCCCATCATCGCTTCTCTGACCACTCCAAGGTCTTTTCCTTGAACTGCTTCCCATTGGGCAATCTATCCACCTGTGGTTTATTTATCAAGGTTTATACTCACATTTCCAGTCAGGGCTACTGGCCTAAGGTTATAAACATTAACTCTAATTGCATCATTGAATCGTGTATTCTGTAATGCCTGCTCACATTCACTTGACTTTCGAGCCCTAAGCACATTTACCCATGCTTTCTAAAAGCAGCAGGACTATAGTCTCCTGGGTTATGGGTACATTGTTTTCTGTATGAAGGCGCCAATTCCCATTTTAGTATTTGTGCTGTAGAAGTGAAATTTGGCCTTCACCTCCATGGATTCACATCTGCACATACCTCTCTGAGCAGTTCCACTCAGGCAATCCCACCCACGTCCTCATTTCCTGCCTTCATGGTCTTTTTTTTTTTTTCCTTCCTACAACCTTTGCATATGCCTTGGTCTCCATATAACCTACATTTGGCATGCCTGAAAAAAACCTAGCATCCAGGTCTAATGACAGACCAAGACTGAGCTGGACACCTTGGGTTCTAACTACGGAAGTATCTAAATGAATAGCTGAACTTGGAAAATTGCTGTCTTAAGTAGCCCTGTTTGAATAGCACCCCCAAGCCCCACAGCAGCTATGTCTTCTCTTACTCTACCTTTTAAAGGGAAACCTTTTAAGTGTCATTGCCCCCCAACACCTGGACCATGGAGCCTTCGGTGAGCATGGTCTTGGCTTCAAATCACCTTGGCTCTAGTTCCAGTGTAAAGCCCCCACGTTCTACTTGATGATGCCAGCTTCTAGTAGTCACAGAAATGATACCTAATGTTTGAGTTTTGTGTTTCAGTTTTGGTCCTTCCTTGTGTGAGCAACTTGACTTTCACACATTTCAGAACTACTTTCCGCTCACTCTAAATCTGGCTGAAAGTAGAAAGCAGTAACCATGCCGTACTCTGAATGCTATGCTCCTTTGAAATTTCCTCCATTCTATATATTAACCTATTAGTTTTTAAATTCAGCCCCACCCAAATGTTCAGAACTAGAGCAGAGTCTAGCTAGAGTCTTTGCCAGAACATAATACTAATAGCCTGAAATCTAATTTCTGGTAGAGTCCTTGTTCCTATTCGAGAGCCCGTGAGTACCATCTTTATTTCCTGCTTTCCTACTGCATTCCCCTCTTCCAGACTTTCACCAGAATAGTTCATTAAGCTCAGCTTTAGAGCCCTAATGCTTCCCCATACCAGAGCTGTCAACTCTTCCACATTTTTCCTCTAAGCTAGCTCTAAATGCTTACAAAGAACATGGTCAGATGTGTCCCTTCAGTAATCCCACGTCTTGGCAACCGTTTTCAGCATTTATGCCTTTTCTTTTTTGCTGTGACAAAAATATCTGATTGAAGAGACTTAGGAGAGAAGGGTTTGTTTTGCTTCATGCGCCATGACGGGGAAGGTATGGCAGAGAGTCTCAGCTGTCTACAGACAATGTGTGCTGTATTTCCTCCCTCGGCAGTCCTATCAAGTAGCATCAAAGTCAGACCAGAAACAGATGTGAGCTTCAAGGATCACTCCCAGAGATAAACAGCTGCCACTGAGTTACATATCCCAAAGATTTCACAGTCCCCCTAAACCTCGCCATCATGTAGTCATACATGAGTGTATAGAGAGAACATTTTTACCCAGACCTAAAGATCTCAGTGATCTGGTTCTAAGCTCTAATCCTAAGGCAGGATCAGGGAGTGGTGCCAAAGCTTCCGAGGGAGTCCTGTTCTTTCTCTATGTTTGTTAATAGGGCATTAACTTTAGGACACTTTGCATTAGCCTCTCTAACCAACTAGCCATCTTACAGATTTTCATTGTGAGTGCTATGTTCTGATTTGCAGATTTAATAACATGTAACCGCCTCCCCATGTTATTTACTCACAGTTTTTGAGAGCTGTGGATTCCAGCAGGACATATCATTAAACATGCTATCTAATAGTTCAAAATAAGTCCCAGGGCCAGCCAGAGGATAAGGATTATATCTCCTGACACAAGAATTGGAGAAGTGCCATTGCAAGCAGAGTAGGTTGGCCTAATGCATTCTGCTTTACTCTGTGGGAAGACCCTTCACTGGGGGGGGGGTGTGTCAATAGTTGTTTCTAGAGTCAAACCTACAAGGAACAATACAGAAACACGTTGGCTTTGCAGATAGATTAAGCTGGATGTGAACTCCAGTCCTGCCACCACTCTGGATGCTACATTGGACAGTGCATTTAGCCCTTTTACAGCTATTTTCTCTTCTCTCAAACACATGTGGTAACTCACCCCATCCCCATCCTTTTAGTGACTTTGAGAGTTGAACTATAATATACATGAAGACTGGTGCATACAGTTTTAATAAAGGAAGCTATTGTCAGGAGCGTTTGACAGAAAGGCTCTATCTTATCTGAAAGTTAAAACCGAGGAGTGTTAATGCTAAAAGCTTAGTCTCTCTCTAGCGTGAGAGACTCAAGAGATGAGCCCAGTGGGAGGGAGTTAGGTCACTAGATGCATGCCTTTAAAGGGAAGGTTGGAACTAAGGCCCACTCTTGTCCCTGTCTGTGGATTCCAGCCATCATGAGGTCAGCAGACTTTGCCCCACGGTCTGATCTCTGTCATGATATACTACACAGATGAAGGCCTCCATCAAGCCCATGCAACTGTGAACTATAATAAGCTTTGGAACCATAAGCCCAAGAAACCTGTTTTCTCTTTGAAGATACTTAACTCAGGCAATTTGTCACAGTGACCGAATGCTGACTAACACAAGGGCAGCGGAGGTTATCCAATACGGCTTGTCATTGTCCACAGACATCTTCCTTTCTGTTCATTAGACAGACTAAGCACTGGATGACGTGAGGTGACATGAGGGCTTTTGTGTCCCATGGGTTCTTTATCTGGAATGTTCACCTACTTCCTGTGCTATGGTTAGTTAGGACAGATCTCACCATCAGTTTCATTTTCCAGGACAGGCTATGCCTGACGATGAGGCATAAGAGTAGAGTCTACCTCAGCTCAGGTTATTTCCCTTCTTATCACTGTTTCCTTTACATAGTTATTGTAATGTAAAACAAAAATTCCAGCATATTTGTTCATTTCTGCTCTCACCTGATAGGGAAGCTGCAGATAGAAGCACCTCTGAGCTGCTTCCAGCTAGGCCTTCAGGCCCAAGTCCTACAGTACCTGCTCTAGAACTTGATCTCATCAGTTCATTTGAGTTGAGCAAACAAAAAGAACGCTTAATGAGTGAACATGTTTTTCTCTCCCTCTCTCCCTATTATCTGCTACACAAATGAATTTACTTCCAATCATTTTCTTCTCTTGAAACTGCTGCCATTTTGGGGATGGTGATATGCAAGCCTTCGTACATTTTGGTTTTAACCAGAGATAAGGATTTAGGGGGTTGCTGTACAACTACAAACTTCTCTTTCCACTGGTCTGAGTTACCATCTGAACAGTTTCTATAATTTTTTTTTTTTTTTTTTTTTAGAGCTAATAAGTCATGGACTAGTGAAGCCCCGGCCTAAATCCTCTCCAAATCTATGCACTTAGCATAGAACACTAAGCTACCAGGCTTCAAAGCTAAACATCATACCAAATGAGTAGTGTATACTTGCTCCAGAAAGTTGGAATGATGGTTTTCCCTCTGTGTGTCTGGGTGCTCTCTCTTCTACTCTGACTCACACTGGTAGCACAATGCCTCCTTTGTTGCTACCAATTTTGGAAAATTGGAATTGGTAGATTGGTAGATTTCTGAAATCCTCAAATTTTTTTTTCCAAAAAAGAAATTTAAAAAAATCCTCTTTTTTTTTTTTTTTTCCGCCCAACATAGGGAGACTTTAGCTAGTCAAATGCAAATTTCATTCCCAAGGAATTTAAAGACTGTTGGGCTTTTCTCTTCCAGCCAACAAGATATTCAATTATTTGTTTGTGAATGTGGAAGAGGATAATGTGACTGTTTGTCCCCTCAGATGGCCAGAAGAGTCCTGGAAGCCAGGTGTGAATCCTTGGGGACCTTACAGGGGCACTCCCAGAAGGAGTTGTACCTCACTGTCTTCCAGTGTACAAAGCCTGTGCAACATTATATTTACACTGTTCTCCTTCATGTACATACTCGGGTGATAGCTTGGCCATCCTTTGCTTATAGTTTAGATACTGTAAGATTGCCAAAAGATCCCCGATACCTTTGTAACCTGCAAATATTTAATAATTACCTTTAGAACTGACATATGAGCAACAATCTAAAAATGTCGGTATTTCCAGAGGAAAATTTTGTACACTTGAAGGCATCCTGGGCTAAAGTCTCTTCCATTGCTGTTTGTCAAAAGGCTGAGAATTGTCAGGTACTATTTGTTCCTACTGGCTATCTTTCCCTCCAGGAATGTCATCATCTTCTGATAACAGGGCTTTCCATCCCCATACCTATATAATGAAGGCTTGGTTGACACAGGCAATGTCCCTGTGACCACATGATTTGGTGCAGGATTGGCAGATCATCTGAAGAAGGCTTCCACACTTTGACCCAAGGTTTTGTTTTGTTACTTAGACAGCCCTCCACCTTCTCAAGATGTTGAGCTGGCAACCCCTTCAGTGGCCACCCTCTCCTTTTTGTTCAGAGTTACCATTATAAATAACTTGAAACTAAAGGATGCAAGTCTTTCAATTGTTATCTGTCTTAAGTCTAGATGACATACTTAATATAAGGATTTTAAAAAAGACTACTTAGAGAGTGGGTGGTAGAAGGTACATGATAGCTATGGGCTCACAAGAATGAAATGATATGAATCACGGAAAACCATATAGCCCCCATTCACAACCTTCTGTGCTGCTTTTGATGTTTGCAGTTCTGTGCAGGAAGCGATGGTCAAAAAATATTAAATGCGAATTTCTATAAATAGACAATGCATATGTTCTTAATTGTATGCAGTTCAGAGGAGCATGATGTAATCTTGCACCATCTCTGTGTGTCCAGCCCAAGCTATGAATCATTGCTTGAATTGTCATTTCCATCCTAAGAGTACCACCCTTTCTTAGTTACTTTGCAAGCTCAGTCACCAGACTGATTGTCACAGGACCACAGGGTATGTGCTCAAGTAATCTTTGCACACTGGCCTAAGAGTACATGTGGTGCCTGTCACCTCTATTTGTCTTGTCACAATGGCATTGTACAGTCTGGCATTACCACAAGAAGAATGAGCTTACTGTTCTATAAAGTATTTGGAAATAAAGGCTATCCCCCCCCCCCCCCCCATATCTTTACTATAGTATCTTGCTATAATTAGTCTACTTTGCTCTTAGACAGTTTTTAATGCCTTGCTGTTCTTAAAATATGCATTTAACTTGACCATGGGTAAGTATATACAGGAAAAACATAATATTCAGAATTTGGTTCCACCCATGGCTTCAGACAACTACTGCTGCTGGTGGGCTGTCTTAAAATTTTCCCCTACAGAAAAGGAGAAGTCTCATTTTATTTTAGGTCAAAAAAGACATTGTCCACTAGGACGCTTTAATTTAATTTTTTTCTTTCCTCTGAAACCAGGGACTTTGGGGAGAAAGCGTATAATGTCCATTTAGCTAATTACATAAATAACCACTCATTTGGCCATTTAAACACAGCCATGGAATTCCATTGCCTGAGGAGCAAATTGGGTTCTGGGCTTTCTAATGCAGCACCTTAATCTTTGTGCAGTGATTTGTCTGCACAAGGAAGCCAGGGTCTGTGTTAAGTACCTCTGGAAGCTGCTCTAATAGGTGTTAGAAAGCAGCAGATACCACTCTAGCGGTTTAAAGAAGTTAACATAGTTTTCCAAGGTATCTAACTTCCAACTGGGGAGAAGGTTTCCAGTCAGGAGCCAACCTTAAAAGGATCCCATTACTATTCAAATGCAACGAGGCGGTTAAGCAACAGGAGACTCACACATTCTGTGCAGGAGGGGGATCTGGGGGGGATGACTTAGTTCAGCCCTGTCAGTTCATACAAGTTGTCTAAAGCTGGGACCTGTCGGGAGTACAGTGACTTGCCTGAGGTCATAGAGCTGGCTAGTACTGGAAGTGAGCTGGGGTCCTACTTCCCTTTTCTCTGTCAATCCATCTCAATTGAACTGCCTAAGCTCTCTTGAGAACAATGCTGCTCTCTACAGAGTTTCCTGTTTTCTCACCATTGCATAAGGCTTTGATATTCATCAATGCATTGATAAGACCATGCTGATTTTTCAAGAAAGTCCTTTAATGAACTAAGGCAAGTTTTCCCGTCTGTCAGGGAAGGGAGGGGCAGATGTTTGCAGATGTTTGCAAAAGGCACACACTGCTGGCCCTGTACACTGAGATCTTCACATGTTCTCTTTAAGAGCTTATGTAGCTGCCCTGGGTGTGTTGCTTAGGGAAGGTGTGAGTGAACTCTGCAGGAAAGCTATCGTTAATACATGGGAGACACTTTTCTCTTTTATAACACACATGTGAATTGACACGAAATAGAATGCAGATGCTTCTTTGATTGGCGTGTTCCCCATTGTGCTTCCGTAAAACACCTCCACACATGGTCTGTCTCATTCCTGAGGAATGACTTGGTTATGTCATACAGACAGAACAGATTGGTTTGACAGTGAGCACGGAGGTTGATGAATTGTACGTTGGAGGGAAATCCTAGTCTCGGCAATCTAAACACTTGAAAATTAGTGTTGCCTTTTGGAAAAAAAAAAAAAATCTTTGTTGATATGCTCATGAAACTTTCTAGGGGTTAAACAGAACCACACCCGTAATCTCACCAAACAGAATTGTCTGGGTAATTAGGATCACCTCAAAATAAAAATTTTCTTTTTGCTGTTAAACATATCCTGAGAACATTCAGGACAAAATCTGGCAGTGTTGGCCCCAAAGAACCAACCGCAGAAAGTTCAACATATACCAAGAAAAAGAAAGAAAAAAAGAAAGAAAGAAAGAAAGAATAAGTAGGTAGAGAGTAATTTTTTTTTCTTAATTTTCAAGGGCAACTTAAATACACAATTCTTGTGCTAAGGAGCTTTCTCGAAAATCCCCTCTCCCCCTTTTTTCTTTTAAAAATTTTGCTCTATGGTTCACTGAAAGGAACACTGTATTTTCACACCTGTGGCAATAGACTAATCACAACCATTCACACAGAGTTTTACACATTGTAAATCTTTCTCATTCACCTCTCCCATTCCATGCTCATACCTGTCCTGTGATTGTTTTTAGCTGGGAATTGAACTGAGGGTCTGATACAAAAAAAAAAAAAAAAAAAAGGAAATTGTTTTAACACTGAATCACATCTCCAGCCCCCATTTTATTTTTTTATTTTGAGACCAGGTTTAACAAAGATTCTCAGGCTGGCCTTGAACTTGCTATCTCCTGTCCCAGATTCCTAGGTAGCCAGGATCATATACTCTTGCAGCATCTCAGGGATAGAATAACTCCTAAGTGATTAGACGATATGCCTATCAAAACATCCTGGATGCTGCTATGCCCCTGTGATATTTTATACACTATAGTTTGTCATCTCCTTCCTAGCCTCAGAGACATGAACAGGCTTCAGGTTCTGTATATTTATGAAATACCCTCTATTCACACACACCCTGATAGCATAAATGGACTAAAGAGAGGCCACGAAGAAGAGTTGGTTACCTATGCCAGATTTAGAATGGTTCCAAAGAACAAAATACCCATGGAGAGTTGGACGTGGTGACATAGGCATGTTCTTCACACTACTTGGGATACCAAGGCAGAGAAACCTGAAGCTCAATTTATAGAGTTCGTTAAAAACCAGTCTGGATAATTGAGTGGAAACCCTATCTCAAAGTAAAAGGCAAAACATAGAACCCTAGAGAGCAAGCTTGGTGGTGGATGGGCTACACTGAGTCCGCAGCCACATAGTGGAAACACCAAAAACAGCTATGGAAGCATATTCCTGGAAGTAGGTGACCCAGGAGCCACATGCAGGAAGGCATGTATTGCTTGATATTTTCATCTTATAAGATGTGTGTGAAGTGTGCCTGTCTATTTATCTGGAGGTCTCGAATTTAGGGGTTAACTCAAAATAACTGGTCTTAAAATAACTCTAGGACCCTAGGAGCATAATCTCTTAGCTCACACTCATTTACTCTATGGGTTCAACTAGGCAAATCAGGAGTGTGCAGAACCAAGAAGGTTCTCCAATTTTTATTATCCCAATTTATAATAATTTAAAATGATGATAGTAACACACACCTATTTTTTAAGTAAATTTGAATATGAATATTAGATAGAGAACAGCGGGGCTGGGGGTACAGCTCAGCAGCAGAAAAAAATGCTTTGCGTGTATCAGGACCTGAGTTCCATCTTCAGTATCTAAGAGATGCTGGAGTAGATGGTACTGGTATATAGTAGGTGCTCAATAAATGCACTAAGCACTATCTACTATTACTAACTAAATGTCCTTCCTCCACACTGTGTTCCATGATATTTTCTTGCCTATATCCAAGCTATTGAAGTAGTCCTTTTTATTATTAAGCAAAATATTTTGCTAGTAACCAAAAGATCTTCTATTGTTACATAGGATGTTAATGATGAAAGCTAGAGGGATAATCATAATACATTCTTTTTCTAATGGTTCATTCAGCCACATTACAGACACATTGTTGTAAACTCCTGGCTTCTATGGGTGCAGTTACCAGATTCAGCTCAGCTGGTCTCTAGCCAGGGTCTCTGAAGGGTGTGCTGGAGGTTTTAGCTGTGTGCTCAGTTGGAGGATTGTACGAGGAGGAGGAATCCCCCTTCACCCTCAGTCAGATTATGAGCTGAATTTTATTATCTGCAGCTGTGTGGCAGGGAGCCCCAGTGTTTTGCTGGCTCGGACTGCCCAAAGCTGCTGGCAGGCCAACTACTCTTCCATACGATGTGGACTTCTTCTGTGCAATCCATTATTCTATGGGCTACTCGGGGGAGTTTCATCTCAGGTGGGTCCGTTCTCTCAAATGCTAAGTTAGGAAAGCAATCTTCTGTGTTCTTTCTCAAAAACAAGCAAACCATCAACAAACCACCGAACAGCAGCAGCAGCAGCAGCAATAACAACACCAAAAAAAACCCCATAGACACTAAGAACCAAAATGATTTATCTCCTATAAAAAATACAGTGAACAGAGTAAAAGTGCAGTGGTGGTCCCCAGATGCAGTATCAAGACACAAAGGAAACAGGATGACTTGAAAACTGATTATTTGTACAAGATGACTTCCCCTTTACCACTTTCCACTGACCAGAAGTCTGTAATAGCTCTCACCCTTATTTTAGGGAAGGAATTCTGGGATGCTAGAGTCACAGGGCCTTCTCTTGGTGTCTTACGGGATCCATCCCTCTTAGGAACTCAGTGCGGGCAGGCTACTGCTTTTGCAGTTGCAATGACTGTTTTTCCACCTGTTGTAGAATTAACCATTCCGTGTGGATGACTGCAGTCCTGTCTGCCATTTTGTTCTGTGCCCATGCTTAAGGCTGAAGTATCCCTCTTGGTCTCTGATGATCCCAGTACACGGTCCATGCACTCCTGTCTTCCTCTTACAAGACTCCAGCTTTACTCGTCTTCCCTCAGTGCCTTGACTATATGACCATAGTCTCTTCTACTGATGTCTACTCTCTCTTTCCCGGGTGGAGTTCGATTCCACTTTTATGTGCATCTCTTTGCCCCTCTTCCGGAGCTAAGTTGCGTGCCTATTTTCTGCCATGCTGTTGATTTTTAGGAAACTCATGGAGAAGATATTCCCTAACAAGACCTCTAGATATGCATGAAGCCAAAAATGGCTCTGATAAATAGTCTCACCTCTTAGACCCCATAGTCTACTGGACTGCTAGAGCGATAAGAAAAATCACAGCGCTTTTGACCTAATCTGATTCCATAGAAATAGTATAACAACAGGAAAGTGGCATCCTCTAGGACCCAAAGCTTTGATCCCTGACTTTCTTTATGTTGACAAGCAAGAGTTTTGCCCTGTATGTTGGTCCTCATCATCTACCTTATCTCCATATTTATTTATTTTGTTTGTTTTCCGTATTTTAAATTTTTTATTAATTATGAGTATATGTATGCATGTATGTATTGATATGGGGAGGAATGGCATGGCATGTGTGTGAAGGGGAGAGAAGAACCTGTGGGTGTCAGTTCTCTTTCTTCCACGTGGGTTCAGGCTTGCATGCAGGTCTTCAGGCTGAGTGGGTCATCCCATTAGCCTGTCTTTCCTACTCCTTATTAATGATGCTGTTTCCAGTGAAAGTGGTAGGCAGGAATCTATCATTCCATGTGAATAGTCAGGTTAGTTCTAGCCACCGAGATGGGAGGGAGTACAGTGTGTGTTTCCTTCCTTTTGAGAAAGAAGAAAGCTCCTTTTACCCCCGTCTCATTTCTTTGCAATAAGGTCACTGTGATAGGTTATGATACTGGGAATAGTTCTCGGTGTCTTGTAACCACAGAGGAAGAAAATAAGGAGAGTGTCCAACCCAGCACCCTGTCATACTAGGTTTGTGCTTCTTCACAGCTCTTGCCTAAAAGTTCCGAGACATCAGATAATGAAAAGAAGGGTTGTTCAGAACTCTCAGATGAGCATTTAGTTGCTAGTAGCTGGAAATGTTGAGTCAATGAGCCTCTATAAATGTGTTTGTGTGTGTGTGTGTGTGTGTGTGTGAGAGAGAGAGAGAGAGAGAGAGAGAGAGAGACAGAGAGAGAGACAGAGAGAGAGAGACAGAGAGAGACAGAGAGACAGAGAGAGACAGAGACGTGTCCTTACATATGGATGCTCTTTCATTTAGCATTCAGCAGGTTTGAGCTATAGCCCATCTTCTGGATACATAATATAATAATGACAGTCATTTTGTCCAGAACTCGATAAGACACTGTGTGAGTAGTGATTTTTTTTCTTTTAGTTTAATATGTCTTGTAAAAAGAGCAGAGTGTGTTGAAGGAGACCCTTCTCCATAAACATCACACCACTGATTCAGTTGGGAAAATGGAGAATGAGGTGAACAGAATTAATTTAGTCAACTGTCTGGAAACGTAACGTGACATCAGTGATAAGACTTAAATGTCCAGGAACTTCAGCTTGCAGGTCCCTCCGAACTCAAGCTGCATGATTTAAATGAAGACAGGGCAGAGCTGGGCACAAAGCAACGTACAGATTTATTTGATGCAAAAAACTCAAATGACCAGTAAAACAGATAATGCACTGTTGTAATAGTTTGTACACAGCATCAAGAAAACAATTGAGTGGGTGTATTTGGAGCTTCAGGCATTATAAATTCTTTCACTCTCATATACTTTATGCCTTCTTTAATAAACTGGAGAGTCTTGGGCCAGTTTCGTCAGTGACGGTAGGTGGTCATTCATTTCACAATCCACTAATTTTCATGATTATTCAGTATTTTATGTTACCTAAACAGCTTTGGATTTTGTCTTACTCAAATTGTAATATAGCGATAGCTTATATGATTTCGGAATCATTAATTCAATGGGTGTTTTTCCAGCACAGAGAAGTTACTCCCTCGTCTCCCTAAAACAAGCACAAACTTAAGGGTTTTAAAGTACGACAATGACACACAAACACAGCAAAAATATACATCAGTGGTCCATTTACCTACCGAGTCACGGTGAAGAATGTGGAGTGAATAGAGAATCAGGTTAGCTTCATGTTCCCTTTATGGAAACAAGTGTTCAGCTACCTTAAATGTATCGACAGTTTAACAACTGGGTCTCATATAATATGGGACACACAATATAGCCCAGGTTATTTCAGTTTTTAGGAACCTTTTATTTTAGATGTGCTTGCATGAATTTTACAGGAAAATATCAAAGATGTATTATATGTATATGTAACGTTTTACTGGCCTCTTCCTGTTCCGTTTGCTCTAGTCCAAGGAGACTAAAGTTTGAGACCCATTGATGGCCTCTGCTCAGTTGTCACAGCATCTGTGTCATTGTGAACACCCTTGGGCTGTCTCACTTATTATGTTTTAGGACCCTTCAGTTCATCTGAGAAAAAAATTTTTTTTAATGATTAGAAGTTCTTAACATGAAAATCCGTGATTTTCATTTTTAAATGATTAATATCAGTCTTGCTCACTAAATCCTCGGGGGGGGGGGTAACCCCAAACCATTGCTCTGTCATTAATTCTGTGTGTGCAAATTTTATCTATGCATCTGCCCATTTCAGAATATAACATGGTAAACACCAATTAGTCACTCGATTATTTTATTGAAATTTCAGTATCCCTCACCATCTTCCTGAGTCCTCTTTTAGTGACTAGAAATGTAAAACTTAGTGTTAAATGGTTCTTCATTAGAAGTGTTGTAAACAACAGTGCATTGGGGCAGAGCATTGCAACAGTGATTACCTAATTAACTGATTGGATTTTGAAGCTTTGTGGTCTGTCTTGGACCATAATGGTGTTACAAATGAATGAAGGGAGCCAGTAGTATTGGGTATTGACTTTGTTAGGGTTATAATTGCTGTGGTGAAATATCATAACTAAAACTACTTGGGGAAGAAAGAGTTTATTTGGCTTATACTTCTGTATTGCTGTTCATCATTGAAGGAAGTCAGGATAGGAACTCAAACAGGGGAGGAAGCTGGAGGCAGGAGCTGATGCTGAGGCCATGGAAGGGTGCTGCTTACTGGCTTGCTCATTATGCTTGCTCAGCCTGCTTTCTTATAGAACTCAGGGTCACCAGGCCAGGGATGACACCATCCAGAATGGGGCTCCTGCCATATGTAACTAAGAAAATATCCTATTGGCTTATCTACAGCCCCATCTTATGGAGGGATTTTCTCAATCAAGGTTCCCTCCTCTCTGATAACTCTAGCCTGTGCCAAGTTGACACAAAACTATCCAGCACAGAAATACTCACAATTTGCAGTCCTGGACATGACAATCGCACATGTGACTCTTCTTCCTTGTCTTAAGTCCTGAATCTCTCCACACTTGAGAAAGATAGTTTATTAAGAGCCCAGCTGCCCAGTGGTGTCCATTTTATAAGTAAGTATCAAACCCTAGATGTGACATTATAGCCCCTCATCACTACATGGTACTCAGAAACTTTCTTAGACAGGACATCTTTCTCACACCCTGGGTCAGACTTGGCTGAAGTTGGTGCTGGAGGATGTCATCTTTTGAACCCTTGATAAGACTGGCATCACTACAAACTCAGCTTCAAGGCCACTTGCTCAGCCTGCTTTCTTATAGAACCCAGGACCACCCGGCCAGGAATGGCACCATCCAGAATTGGGCTCCTGCCATATGTAACTAAGAAAATATCCTATTGGCTTATCTACAGCCCCATCTTATGGAGGGATTTTCTCATTCAAGGTTCCCTCTTCTCTGATAACTCTAGCCTGTGCCAAGTCAACAAAGGAAGAATGGAGCAGAAACTGCGTCGTTTATATACTGTGACGTTTTTTAGTGGAAGAATGAAGCCATGTTGTTTGCAGGAAGATGTATGGAACCAGAGGAAGTGACACTAAGTGACATAGCCAAGCTTAGAAAGGCAAATGCTGCATTCTTTTCTCATTTATGGTTCCCAGGTTTCACACAGATCCCCCTCACCCCCAAAAAATCAGACATATATGTAAAGTATGAAAATAGATGTAAAACTGGGTAGAAACAGATTTGTGGGAGGTGGTAGAGGGAGAAAAGATAGGGTATGATGATATGAAGACAATATGCCCAATAAGTACTGTATACATTTATTAAAAACTTAATAAAAAGCCTTGAAGATGTCGGCACAAAAATGTGCTGCTCTCCATTGCTTGCTCATGTTGATAAAACTGATTCTAATGCGTCTTAGTTCTTCCACAATGCATTAATCTTACCAGTATTCAATGTACTTGAATATGGAGCGGTGTTAACCTCCTGTCCATCTGACTGCAGTGAGAGTGCATTCTGTTATCAACCTACTTCAGAAATCGCAAGAAACGTTCTTATTTATGCCCTTCTGTGTGGCTGGCTGCAGGACATCTGTCATCAGGTGAACGTTCGCCTTTCCACCGGTTTACTTTTGAGATAGGCCATAGCTATCATATCTCAGCGCCCCACGGTATGTGCTTGTAACACATTTACCAGACATATTTCTTCCTTTCTTCTAGTTGCCACATTACTGTGTTGACCCCTTTACAATTTTCAAATCTGGAAAAATGTCTAGACGATTTAATAGGCATTAATTTTAAGTATCTGGTGAGCTCGGGGGTGAGGGGCGGCACTCAGGGATGGGTGGGGCAGAGTTTGTTGACAGGACCAGTGATCAAGCGAACCATGTGGTACAAGCCTGTCTGCAAGCAAAGCTATGAATTGTGGGAAGACCTCAGAAATGGGACGCCGCTGTCACTGGAGAACAGGTCCAAGTTTCCTTTTCCTTTTCCTTTTTTTCGTTTTCCTTTTCCTTTGCTACTTGGGAGGATCATTTGCCGTTCCCCGTGGACCCAACACAGGAGAATTGGACTGAATAAGAGTAAATCTTACATTTATTCTTATCTTGGGTCCCTTTCTGATTCTGGCTGATAGCACATTGGAGCTAGGGGAGTAGCTGAAGGACGGCGGAAACTCGGGATATCTTAAATTAAAGTCGTTCAGGGATTTATCAGGCTGTGGCAGTCTCCTCTAGATAATTCAGTTTATGGATTTGGGGACCAGGAGGTTTTTATTCTTATGTTAAATTTGATTTCTCACCTCTCTCCCCACCCCCCACCCCCCACCCCCCCACCAAATCTGTCTACTTTAGTTTTACCTCTAAGAAAATATCAGGCCAAAGGAGCTGCAGATGAGGAGTTTGTCTTATTCTGGCATCGTACCTTGAGATTTAGCTTGCTATCCCTTTTGCTACTGCACCCCCACCCCTATTGCATCTCACCTCACCCCTCCCTCTGTGGATGCCAATCAATAGCTAGTATCTGCTTCTTCCTTTTCAGGCACATGACCTCCTCCTCCACCCTGTACAAGTTTTAATATGTCGGTGTTATCATGTAATCACCACACATGGGTTCCATTGTCTCTCTGCTTCTTTAATTTCTCTTCCTTCCCCTTAAAATCTCATCTAGCCCCTGACATCCAAATTTAAACATCTCTCAAATCCCAGGCTTAGATAACTTCCAGCTCATTTATTCAGGTCTTCAAAATCAAAACACACACACCCTAAGTCTACCAACCTCCTTCTGTACTCAAGGCTTTCCCCTAATCTGACAACTATGGCATCTTTTTACACACACACATGGACAGGCACACGCACATACACATGCATACACACACACACACACACACACACACACACACACACACGCACACATACACCCTGTTATGGCATCTATTCAAGGCTTGGGGTAATTTTTGCATAGTTTCTACATTTGTTTTCTGCATTTTATTATTGATTTGTTCAAGGTGCTTTTATCAGTCACCTAGAGCTGTGTTAGGTTCCAGAGATAGAAAGATGTATAAAATAGTTAATTTATCTTTGCAGTGCATTTGATGTGTGTGCTAAAAATCTGTGACACTGTAGGTAAAATGGTTTTATTTCATACGGGGTTTTGTAAAGGGTGTGAAATTATAGACATCATTCTATTACCTGTGCCTTGTTCTCAGCCCCATGGCTTTAAGTCTCTCTTGTTGATGCATGAGATTTTCTAATTAATAGCTAGCACAATATATGTGCTAATATTCTAATATTTACATAATGAATATAATATTAAAAGAGCCATAATGATGTGTATGTTGTAGACCTGATAACTGGGACTGTTTTATTATATCCATTTTCTTTCTTGGTGGGGAGTCGACTCCTTGCACCTGAACTGTCAGAAACAACATTAAAGAGAACTTATATCTTCATGGTGCTTTGAAATACATACTTATGCCTGGGATTGCTGGACCCCAATGGGAAGCTGCAATTTGCTCGCTTGTTGCCATGAGGTCTCACATAACTCAGGATGACCTTAAATTTGCCACGTCACTGAGGATAATCTGGAACTCTCGATCAATCCTCCAGCTTCTACTTCCCCAATGAGGACTTGCCCCATGCCTGGCCACACAACTGTTACTTCACTGAGGAGTTGCAAAATAGCTGCTTGTATCTTTTACTTGTCAGCTGTGCAGGAAGGGCCTGCTCTCAACATACTCTCCGTGCCCCACAATCTGGTCTTCTGATGTGATGCATTTCAAGTGGCATCCCAGTATTGCTCAGTTAGTTAGTTAGTTAGTTAGTTAGTTAGTTAGTTAGTTAGTTAGTGTTTTCTAGACAAGGTCTCTCTATGCAGTCCTGGCTGTCCGGGACTGCACTATGTAGACCAGGCTGCCTGAGAACTCACAGAGAACTGCCTGTCTCTGCCCCTGACTTCTGGGACTAAAGGCTTGTGCCATTCTGCCCAGCTCTTTCATTAACATTTTAGTTTGCAGTGAAGACAATTGGAGTGCTATTGCTTTTGTGAACTTGCTATTGCTTGAACTTCTCTGAGCAGCTTGCTTACTTAACTAAGTCATTTTATATAGAATTTTTGGCATGAGTTTGTTAATGTGTGGAAATGTCTTATATACTTTCAATATTTTTTAACCTTGTGTGAGATTTCGACATGTTTTTTGTCAAGTGTTAAATTGAAACTTTTAATTATAATGTTACCTAATTCCTTGTACCAATTATGGTTTGTGTTTTTTGAGTTATGTTAAATTTTTTCCTGTAAACCCCCCCCCCATCTAATTAATATTCTCTTACATTTTCTTCTTTCTGGTTTAAAATCTATGATGTCTTTACTATATATGCATCCAATTAGAGTTCACTTAACCTTACTTTGTGGATAACTCACATAGCAAACCAATTTTCCCCTTTCTGTCTCCCAGAGAATGTCTTGTATCTATAATGGAGATGAGGAAATTAGAGAAGTATAAATTATTTGTTCTAAAACAATAGCAAGTAAGAGAGCTGTGATTGACAGAGAGGTTTTCTCACCTTGGAATTCCCAAGTTTTCTTTCCTTTCTTGTGTAGATGTCCCCACTTGTGTTTCAGTTTCCTTGCAAGTTGAGGTCATGCACTGTCATGGTTTTATACACAGTAACATCCAGACAATGGCAACAGTAACAGTTCTTCACTGAGTATGTGCTGGAGTTTCAGGAGATGTCTCTCTCACTCTGTGTCCTTTTGCCCTCTGTAGATCACCATCGAAAGTTCCAGAAAGTTCTGGAATTGCCTTTTCATCCATTCTGCCGACAGTCTCCCTTCCCAATGTACTGCCATTTGATTAGATTGGCCTCAACATCTGAGAGCTGGGTATGGTCCAGGGCTCAGTGTTACAGATTTGACACCATCGTTCCACTTGGAGGCAGGGGTGGGGGTGGGGGGTTCAGCAGTTCTCATGGATCAGGTCCAGTAACTAATAGGAACAGCTATGTCGTGTTTGAATCTGGGACACATTAAGGTAATTGTGTGGACATAACAGCTTTGGAGACGTGAATTTTCACGTCTGTCTTGAAGCTGCATCCTTGTTCTGTCCTGAGCAACAAGCTTCCCAATGATGCTCTCACCAAGTTAATGAGAACTGCTGTCTCCTTATCCAACTGTGCGTTGTCGGAATGAGTCGTGTGGAGGAAATTCAAACTCCTAATGTTGGTTTTCTGCCACGGATGACAGTATTTGGATGCCTCTGTAAATTTTCCAGGTGTTGGCCATGTCCGACCTAACTTTGTGCCAGCTCATAATGCAGTGTGGCTCCAGTAGGGAAACTATCAACGTATCCCTGAGTCGGTTTGCTCATGCACTTCAGCCAACCATCAGCATTTGTCTGAAAGGCTGCCTTGAGCTCTCGATGATGCTTGACTATCTAATGGGAAAAAGCAAAGCTGTGCATGAGAGCAGAGTTTAAGTTTTATGATGATGCCTTGAGCTTTGATTGAGATACTAGTCGGGAGCAGAGCATGGGAAAAAGAATCAAACAAACAAAAAACACCAGATCAAGTCCATATGACTCCGTATAATGATGGAACAGAGTTCCAAAGGCTTGCAGAAATGCTCAGCCTTAGATGTCAGAGCAGAAAGAGGAATAGGGGACAAACAAGATTTGTCTGAGTAAGGGAGTCTGGAACTTGTTGGAGTTACAAGACGAAGGTCATTCTTTTATGTGTGGATTTATCACACACTTACATGAAGACACTGGTATAGACTAGATGTGAGAATACAGAATGCATCTGAGGCAGCCTCTGGCAGGTTACTCTAAGATACTAAGTTCATTATTTACAGGTACAACCAGGTTGTATGTACAATAACTAAAAGTCAGGGAGGTTTACTCACCTAATAACTACCAACTTTAGGAGTTAATTCTGGGCCTTCTAATTCTATCACATGATCTCAGCACAAGGTTTTTAGGACCAAGAGACTGAACCATAAAGAAATTATAGGAATATGTAATAACTTTTACTCACTAGCTATGGGACTGTGAAGGCAGCCTGATTCCATGAGGAAGCAAAGGAGAGTTTTGCTTAGTAAGAAAGAGCCCTAAGGAGCTGCAGAGGTGGCTCAGCACTTAAGAGCTCCTGTTGCTCTTGTAATAGAGCCAGATTCCGTTGCCAGGACCTACACGATGGCTCACAATCGTCTGTAACTCCAGTTCCAGGGACTCCAACATCCTTTTCTAACCTCTGTAGTCACCAGACACATACATGGATCATGTACATGCATGCAGGCAAAATGCTTATATACATGAATAAAATAAATACACCTAAATTTTGAAGAAAAAGAGGAACAGTTCTAAGTCTTTGGAGAAGGGAATATATGATATATATGTATCCCCATTTATCTTCTAGAACATGACAAGACCATTACACTCATGAATTCATAATATCTGATTTCCTGCATGAGACATATGCAAGATCACACAAGTTGACATTTTTATCATGAATGGAGGAAAAATAGTCACTCCAGCTAAGAAACTCATGATAGTCCAGGGTTTCAGTTCCCTGTAGGGGCTTGGTAGCTTGACCATGCTCCAAATGGGTGACCCCACTTCCCTATATATATATGCTCATTACTAACTAAACTCAATGGGTTTGCATATATATATATATGTATATATATATGCATATATATATGTATATATTCTTTATACACACACACACATATATATATATATATATATATATATATATATATATATATAGAAGATGTGAGGTTGGGAGAGGGTACAGGGTAGATCCAGAAGGATTTGGAGGGGTAAGGGGTATACACATATGAAATTCTAAAAGAATAAATTAAAAATATATTTAAAAAGAACACATGATGTACTTGTGTGAAAATGTCAGAATGAATCTTATTATTATGCATAGTTAATACATGCTAATGAAATATTAAACAAGAAATCCTTCTAGAAGGTAGAGGAAAGAAAAAAAGCTCAGCAGCACTCTTTACACCTAGCTTGGGTTCATCTTTGTTTCTTTGTGCAGTTCCAATCCCCGACTCCTGGAACAGAATTTGTAGTAGGGTTGGTCAAAGACAGAGTCAAGGAACTTGTAAGAATGTTTAGATTTTAAGTTTAGAAAGCTAGGCTTAAGAAGCATTGAGCAAGCTATATGCTTTTAATCCTCCATCTAGTATGTTTTGAATAAGTATATTTTTGAATGACTTCCTCAAAGTATTTGGATTCAGGTTTAATAGAATAAATACTGTTATCACATTAACACACACTATTTCCTTTCAAGAGCTAAAACCATCATCAAACCTCAGAGTTGAAAATGATACTTAAACCAAACATTTGAAACCACAACGTTGAACAAAACACATTATACTTCATGTAGACCAACTATAATTAACGAAAAACATAAGGTTTAACTCACAATTGCCATTGGTTTGAGGTGGTTTTATTCTTCCATACTTTTCTGGGATGTTGCTCCTAGATGTTTTAATCCAGAAATACAACTCGGTTTTAGTGGAAAGGAACACAACCTATGTGATTTATGAATTGGATTCACATCTTAGCTTTACCATTTAATAGTGTATTTGAATGTGTTTGACCACTTTTTGTCTTGGTTTCCTGAGGTGTAATGACAGTATCTCTCTCATAGAGGTGTGGTAATAATTAAATGAGTTTCTGTTAAGAGTGCATATGGAAAAGAGTCTGGCAAAAAAATAAAGTCAGATTTCTGTAGGTTAACCCAATTTATTTATCATATTTTCTCTAGTTCCAATAAGTACCAATAAAAATTAAAAAGTCAAAACCCAGCTCTTTCAAAACATGTGCTATTTTCCTAACATGGCAATTATGTATTTATGGATGTTATTACTTTAGAGTGATTTTAAATGTCTGGCCAGGGAACTGTTCCTGCTCATAGCCCAGCTGAGATTAGTAACACCACTCATTACTCAGTTTTTTTTTCTTTTTTACTCTCAAGTTTAAGTAGGTCCAAGACCATGGTAGAATTATGTTCCATATATTTCTAAAGTAATCCTTGAATTTAACCAACCAGGGATACCGAATATCAATGGGATCTTAGAGGCACATATCTCCTGGGATCAATTCTGTCCTAACAATTACTGTTCTTAAGCAAGTTTATAATTATGAGCAAGAGGAAAGACTTCCTAGTTTTACCCATGTGTTACTGCTCAACTGAACACACTTCATATTAGAGAGTAGGGAGTAGTCCATGTGATAAGATTGATTTCTGAGTATGTGGACCTGTTTTTGGTTGGAATAATTTGAGAAGGTATTGGGGTATCCTGATTAGTGTTGAGCTGCATGAGCTGGTTGGTCTATGCAGTAGAGAGAGCAAGTAACTCCCAGACCAGCTCTGCTTGCTATAACTGAGTCTTTACATTCTGAGAAGTGATATGCTGTCCCCCACACAGCATATCTCAAAATAAGCAGAATGCTTCATTAAAAGCTTCAGTGATTCACATTGATTCATTACTTATCGTGACTTAGATGCACAACTTGCTATTGATTTTGGTTTTGGTAGACACACACAATTCCAGTTTTTCAGGTTATTTGGATTTTCAGTTGAGCTCATGATGTTGCAACAGACTATTCAGCTCAAGTGACTAATGCAGTCCCTAAGGATAGAGTAACATGTGTCTGAGCACCATAGATAATATTAGATATTACTTCTCCAGTTTCTAGAAAGGTCCATTCTCCCTAACACTTTCATTTACAATATGACATGGAACTTTTTAAAAGGTATCTCCCATCTTTCCAAACTTTCTTTCATGATCCAAGATAATGTCACTCCATGTCTTTTATTCTTTGTCGTTTCAGCATATTAGAAAATACAGGAGTTATTTCTCCTGCTAGTTAATACACTTAGCAATTACTAGGGATATACTGATTCAGGGGTGAGTGGTGCTAGAGATGCAACCAGAAATCTCTTTGAGATCTGAGATCCTTAAGTCTTAATTGTGATGTAATTATTACGATTACATCACTCTAAATGACAATAAATTGGATTAACAATAAAGTCTCAGCAGTTAGTATCTGAATTAAGTTACATTAGGAAAAAAAAATCCATCTTTTTTCTTCATATACAATCGAATCTTTAAGTAAAACAAATTAACAATGTTTGTTTACTAATCTGAGAATTAGTAAATGATAAAGTTCCTAGCTAATTCCACCACAGACCTTTTTTCTTCTTACCCCCAGTCTCAGACATTTACACATTTTGGGTCATATGCCGTAGGTCCAATGAATTGATAAAAATCAAATTTTTTTAAAAAAATGATGTTTATTAACTAGCTATTGTTCTCTTCTGTCTAACCATCCAAATAGAAGAAGAAGAAAAAGAAACAAATTCAATGATTTAGGTAAAATTATTTTTAGGTAGAAAGCAAATTATTCACAACTGTTAAAATAATGTATAAATTGCGAAACTTAATTTCTAGTCAAAATATTCTTGTTCTTTCCCTGTAAGAAGCTACTGTGCAAAGCATGTAACTAAAGGCAGAATTTATACAACCATTTGGTTTACTATTTTCTACAAAAGCCCAAGGACTTGATACACCATGCACGATTCTTTTTCCTGGGTTTAGGGAGATAAAACTAAAAAGAAATTCCTTACTCAAATGCCATGGGCTATTGTGGTTCAGGGGTTATGACCTTCATTTGACCTCATCAAGAGCATCACATCATGTTTTCAACATCCAATCTAAACAAGAAGTTAATTTGGGAGTAGGTGTGCTGAGAAAATGATTTAGTTCGGGTTTTTTTTTTTTTTTTTTTTTTTTTTTTTTTTTTTTTTTTTTTTTTTTTTTTTTTTTTTTTTTTTTTAGGAAGATCTTTTGTGAATCAACATCTCAATGTCTCGGATGTTCTTAATTAATCCCATTATGTAAGGGTAGAGGGTAAGTTATTTTTACAGGGCTTTCAACTAGTTACTGATGTAATTTGTTATTCATTGTTTACTAGTTGGTCCCTAAATTACCCATATCTTTGAAGTGTTCTTTAAATAATAGGAGGTACTTTGACCTTAGACTGCAAATGGGACAACTGCCAAATGTGCTGTTTGTTTACTTAATCTGCAATTTTCAAACAATATTTGCTGCATACTATGTAGGGGTAAATATAAAATAGTCAAAAATTGGTTTGTGTTCAGATTATTCTTTTCATTCTTGAAAAAACAAGTGAGTTTATAATTTTAATACAGTTTTCAGACTATGGAATCTAAACCCCAATGTTTTCTATTATTAGAATCCTTTTCATATCCAGAAAACATGTTTGGTGTTTTTGTAAATGATTATTAGTTGACATTATGGAAGGGTTCAACTCATAATGATTATGGGAAGGCCACTATGAACAATTGAGCCTTGTTTCTTTAATCTGTGCCATGATGTCATACTAATTGTTACCTTCTCTGCTACTTTGCTTCCGAGGTTGGTACTGGGCCTTTGTCCATCCCCCCTAACCGCCCCCCCCCCCCCACTGTAATACGCTACCTCAGACTAACTACATAAAAGAAAGAATTTTATTAACTCACAGTTTTAAAGGCAAATGTCCAAGATCAGTCATTTCCTTTGTTTGGTTTCGAGCGTGGTGGCATGCAGTAGCAGCACACAAGGAAGCGAAAGATGGTATATTAAGAGCCAGAGAGTAGATTACAGGTTGGGCCTACTCTTACAAAACAGCTTGTTCCAATAGTGAGACTTCAAGGGCCCTCTAAGGACACTCTCTTTTCCTACTGAGAACCTCTCTACCAATAACTCAACTTTCCCCAAATTTCCTGTGATTCTTAAAGTTCTCCATACCACTCAAAATTGTCACACTAGAGACCAAGCCTCCAACACCTGAACTCTAGGGGACATAAATCTTGTCCCAAATTTATCCCCTTAAGGAAGTAGCAATAATATGTGGGCTGCTTCCCATTTTTAATCCCGTCACCTAATGAGTAAGTAGGTTTCCATTCAAGTCACATTGCTAAGAGATGGATACTTTGGAGAAGTAGTAAAGAAATGTTGTAAATATCTAGGGTTTTCCCAGGGATTCAGAGTCACAGAGTATGGTATGTTTATGTGCACACATGTGTTAAAACTGGAGCACAGCAGGAATATTCAAGGACCGTTCACTAACAAGTCTCCTGGAAACGTGAGCATCTTTTCTTGCACATTTTCCTAGAAATGAACTGTGATTAACCATATACCACACCATACCATACTATTGAACCTCTAGAACCATGACATAAATGTACATCTTTTTTTTCTTAAGTAGCCTACTTGTTTATGTTGTTATACTAATGATAAACAGACTAAGAATATATTTGCCAGTTCTAGCTGGAGCACTGTGTGTTGGTTTAGCAGCTGTCGAGAAGGAGAATCTGGTAAGAGGAGAGTAGGTGTGCTAGAGACCGAATTATGGAATGGCAGCTCTAGAAACCTATATAAGTCTCCACGGAAGTCTCTCTGTCTAGAGAAGTTAGACATTAAACAGCAAATACAAAGAGAGAATAGCTGTAACACCCCCCCCCCCAGTGCAAAAAAATAAAACAAAACACAAAACAAATGTTACAGTTAAGTATTCTTAAGGGATATTTTCTCCTATCATTTGAGCAAAATATCCCACATCCCCTTTATCCTAAACCCTGCAAATTATATCATTGGTGCCAACATTTTAATAGATAAATCAGCCTTGTTTCTGGGTGATTCTATTTCAGAACTCTACAGGGAACAACACTGTCAGGTGAGCAGCCTTCCTTACTCAGAGCATAGACAGATATCACAGAGAGGTGAGTTTTTTGAGCCCTGATAGCAGTGTACAATGAATGCAGAATGCCTTCTCAATTTTTCCACAGTCACAGGGGCCTAGACACAAGTAGACATCACAACAATTTCCTTACTGAAATGGATTTCTATCCAGTTTTTCTGGAGGGTATAACTTCTGTCCCCCAAACTGAACATTGTCATAAGAACCGTTCATTGAAATTGTAATTTGACATTACCAGTTAGTGTCCCTGAGACTGGAACATTTTTCTTTTTCTCCCAAATATCTCAAACCTTTGTAACTCATGTTGAACCTGACAAATCCACTGCTTGCCACCAGGTGAACCACTCTTTGCCCAGCCACATATGTATCGTTACCCCGTTTTTTTTTTTGTTTGTTTGTTTGTTTGTTTGTTTTGGGTTTTTTTGTTTTTTTTTTTTTTTGGTTTTCGAGACAGGGTTTCTCTGTATAGCCCTGGCTGTCCTGGAACTCACTTTGTAGACCAGGCTGGCCTCGAACTCAGAAATCCACCTGCCTCTGCCTCCCGAGTGCTGGGATTAAAGGTGTGCGCCACCACGCCCAGCCCGGCTTTTATTCTTAACCTTTACTTCAGTGAACTCCCAACAGGACTATGTTATGGAGCTGTGTGTTAACTGTTGTTTAATTTTAATTATTGGTAGGAGCAGTGTGTTGGACATTGGACACTGTTGTTCATTCCAGCTGATTTATTTACTCCCACCCCCGTATGGCCTAACGGTGCTGCTACAGTATGGCATCCTGGATGCCAGTTGCAGCTTTTGAAGCATTCTCCTTAGTAGTCTGTTGACCTGGATATGGTCACAGCAGCAGTGGTGCCTGGTGGCACTTGGTTTCCTGCTCTTCACAAATGGGAGAGGATTAGAGACAATAACGATTCTGGGACTTCTTGACTAAAATAATCAAAACAGTTCCTGGTTCTTCTTTTAAAATAGGAAATTCAAGTAGACCTGGGACCTCTCCTTTACATGGAAGAATAATGATTTGCTGTTTATGATTTTCATGTGACAATCTTGAGCCTTTCAGTAAATACTCAAGACTTCTTCAAAGTTTTGAAATTTTTAGAAATAGTAAACAAACATCTAATTTCTTGAAATGCTTATAGAGCCTCAAGACACTTTCAAAGCAATTCTTCAAAGCACAATGCTTTGCGGAGTATATATTTTATTAACCATGAAGGTGCCCAGGACAGTGGTAATTAAATAAATTTTTATATACATTTTAAAGTGCTAGCTTTAATTGAATAGAAATAGTATCTCAGAATATCTCAGTTGCCCCAATAATTAGCTTAACTTTTTGTAATACAAACACACTTAAAGGAATCCAAGCCTCATATATAAATAAAGAAATTAATAATTCTGTTTTATCAGGGGAGATGTACAGAGAGTCAAGAAATTGAACAGAGGTGTGTAGCAATGGGAGATGGGGTACTGGGGGTAGCCACCAGAATGTCCCAGATGCCAGGAAAGCAAGAGCCTCCCAGGACCCAACAGGGATGACATTAGCTGAAATATCCAACAAAGGGGAGAGAAAACCTATCGAGACCATATCCAGAGGTTAGGCACAGCCCCCAGCTGTGGGATGAGCCCACCCACCTATATCAAAAATTTTATCCCAGAATTGTTCCTGTCTAAAGGAAATATAGGGACAAAGAGTAGAGCAGAGACTGAAGGAAAGGCTATCTAGAGACTGCCCCACCTGGGGATCCATCTTACATGCAGACACCAAACCCAGACACTATTGCTTATGCCATGAAGTGCTTGCTGACAAGAGCCTGATATAGCTGTCTCTTGAGAGGCTGTGCACGAGCCTGACCAATACAGATGTGGATGCTTTCAGCCAACCATTGGACTGAGCACAGGGACCCCAAATGGAGGAGTTAGGGGAAAGACTGAAGGGGTGTAAAACTCCATAGGAAGAACAATATCAACCAACCAGAAACCCTTGAGCTCCCAGGGACTAAACCATCAACCAAAGAGTATACATGGAGGGAACCATGGCTCCAGCTACATATGTAGCAGAGGACAGCCTTATCTGGCATTAATGAGAGAAGAGGCCCTAGCTCCTGTGAAGGCTTAATTACCCAGTGTAGGGAAATGCTAGGGCAGGGAGGCAGGAGTGGGTGGTAAGCACCCTCATAGAAGCAGGGAGAGGGAGGATAGGATTGGGGGTTCCTGGAGGGGAAACCGGATAACATTTGAAATGTAAATAAATAAAATAACCAATTAAAATTATCTTACAATATTATTATTCACTGCAGTCATAGGGAAACCATTTTGGTTTGGGTTGGGTTTTCTCTATTTTTCTACTCAAGAATTCAAAATGGCAGACTTCCTTGTAGATGTTTCTGGAGGGGAAGCTTGAGGAACTTTTGAGATGTTTTCACCAGCACTTGATGTGTCCTCCCCTCATTTGGTAGATACCTTGTCGAATTGTCCTAGGTTTGACAATTAGTTGAGAAACTTCAAGTGGCCAGGTAGCAGACACAGTCTGGAGAACCCACCACTTCTCCACTTCCCATGCGTCTCACATACCATTGCCTTCTTCACGGAGATGGGATCTCTAAGTCAGTATGCCTAGTTCACAGGTTCCTCATCTGCTCTAGACCAGTGGCTCTCAACCCTCCTGATGCTGTGGCCCTTTAACAGAGTTCCTCAGGTTGTGGTGACCCGCAGTCATAAAATTGTTTCATTGCTACATTATAACCGTAATTTTGCTACTGTTATGCATCATCATGTAAATATTCATGCTTTTTATGGTCTTAGGCAAATGCTGTGAAAAGGTTGTGAGAGCTTCAGAGGAGTCGTGAGGCACAGGTTCAGACCCACTGCTGTAGACACTCAGTCACAGTTACAGAGTGGACAAGTAGTGATTACATTTTCGCTTCCCTAAGGACACGTCTTTGAGCCAGCTTAGCTCATTTCCTCCCAGATTTTCCTTTTCCTTTTCAGGTCTGACTTCCTTCCTATTTTAGAAGTGGATGAAGTTGCAGTCTAGATAGAACAGTGTATCCCTAGCACAAGGCTGCTCCCCAGGACATGGCTGTGCCCCAGCACACAGCTGCTCCCCAGCACACAGCTGCTCCCTAACACATGGCTGCTACCCCAGCACACAGCTGCTCCCCAGCACAAGGCTGCTCCCCAGCACACAGCTGCTC